>PVHX01025266.1:0-22640 GCA_004024805.1 Geosciurus inauris | reverse complement strand
AAACCACGGGTACAATGCACTGAAAAAAGGGGGAGCCTCGATGATTTCATCCAAGTCTCCCGTAAAGGGACACCTTCCTGTGACAGGTGGGGAACCCTTTGTAATCCCCTCCTTATCACCTTTACGGATAAGGGAAAATATTCAAATGCTTGGGATGGAAGAGGTATTTCTTGGGGGCTATGGCTTCATCTGACAGGACATGATAAAGGGCTTCTGTTTGGAATCAAAAGAAAAATAACAACCATTTCTCAAGCCATTGGGCCAAATAGGGCCATTACCCGCCCCCAGGGCCTCTGTCCCTTGGCCAGGCCCACGTCCCCAAAGAGACAGGAGTTCATAAGCGCCCAGGGTAATGCCCCTATGACCTTCCCCCAAACTCCTGTTACTTCACCCACCCCAGGGTCTCACTACCCCCTCTCTAGGTCCTTCAAAGGGAACACCCAATCCCTTGTGGGATGTTATTTCTGCCATGTATGCTACCCTCAATGGTTCTTACCCTAACCTCACAGATACCTACTGGCTATGTTATGATGTTAACCCTCCATTTTATAAAGCAATGGGAATAAATGTCTCCTTTAGCTTGTCCCGTGAGACCCCAACAACCTGGACGAGTAAAAGAATTGGGTTAACCTTAGCCCAAGTTAGTGGCCAAGGTACCTGTATAGGATCTGTGCCTTCCCGCATAAAGAGCATATGTGCTAGTGAATTTCCACTCCCTTGCATTGGGAAAAATACTCAAGATTGGCTGACCCCTGATGGAGGGGGCACCTGGATCTGCTCTGAGGCAGGTCTAACTCCCCACGTCTCATGTCAGGTATTTAACCAATCTCTAGAGTTTTGTGTTATAGTGGTTGTACTCCCCCACATTATCTACCATGATGAAAGTTATGTCTTCTCGCGCTGGGACGAAGAACACCAGCAAAAAACAAAGAGGGAACCTCTTACTACACTGACTGTCGCTGCCTTGTTTGGTCTGGGATTAACTGGGACTAACACTGGCATTGCCTCACTGGTTACACAACAACGAGGACTTAACTTCTCTGCGGACTGCTGTTGATGAGGACTTAAAAGAAATTGAACGATCTGTCAGCCTCCTGAAAAAGTCCCTAACCTCACTATCGGAGGTGGTCCTACAAAGCCGGCGCGGACTTGACTTATTACTCCTACAACAGGGAGGATTTTGTGTGGTCTTAGGGGAGGAATGCTGCTTTTATGCTGACCATACCGGGGTCATTAGGGACTCCATGGCTAAACTCAGGAAGGGGCTTGCCAAAAGAAAACAGGAAAGGGAGTCACAGGAGACCTGGTATGAGTCCTGGTTTAACCGGTCTCCATGGTTAACTACTCTGATCTCTGCCATAGTTGGGCCCTTGGTTCTTCTGCTACTGGCCCTGATCTTTGGTTCCATTATTATAAATAAGCTATTGGCCTCTGTTAAAGAGTGAATTGGGAGCATACAATTGATGGTCGCAAAATGCCAATATCAGGTGATGGTGGCCAGTCCTCGCTATGAGGAACTCTCTCAGGAGGAAGAAGGCCCCTCCCCCAGGGCGTTCCGGCTGGACGACCCCTAGGCGAACGGGACCCGAAGTGCTAGTGCAGCAGCCAATGACGGGTAAGACCTTCTGAAAGATGGAGGCAACCTAAGACAGGCGTGTACTCCAATAAGGCCCGCCCCGCCTATTACAAAAACAAAAGGGGGAGATGTGGGGGCGTGCCACAAGATGGCGCCGAGCAGTCAGCTCAGTTCTGACCACGCTGCCCTGAGAAGCCACCTCCCTGCGCTTTTATTGGCTGACCTCTGCTCCCATACTGTTTTAGCCGAGTGACCCTATACTGTTTCCAGGAGGACAGCCCCTTCCGATTCTTTAGCTTGGAAACTGGATACCGCTGGACCCTCCCTATATAAGCCTGTGAATCCCCTCAATAAATCGGTACTTGCTTAGACGAGACCCCCTGGCTCATGGTGAATTGACCAGGTGGCCTTCCTCTCTCAGTCCGACCCCCACCGGAGACCCTCGGGGTGCTTCCCCTCACTCGCTGGCCGAAAGGGAGTTTGGCACCCGGCTGAGGCTGTTTCTTCCCACAAGGGCCAGCCTCGGCAACTTCATGAGACCCTGCCTTAAGATAAAAAATAAGGGGTGGGGTTGTGGCTCAGTGGTTGAGAGCTTACCTTGCATGTGTGAGGCACTGGGTTCAATCCTCAGCACCTCATAAAATAAATAAGGTATTGTGTTCATCTACAACTAAAAAAAAATATTAAAAAAAAAGATAAAAAATAAAAAGGGCTGGGGATATAGATGTTGTAGAGTATCCTGGGCTCTATCCCCAGTATCACATTAAAAATAAATAAACAGCCGGGCGCGGTGGCTCACGCTTGTAATCCCAGCACTTAGGGAGGCTGAGACAGGAGAATCACGAGTTCAAAGCCAGCCTCAGTAATGGTGAGGCGCTAAGCAGCTCAGTGAGACCCTGTCTCTACATAAAACACAAAATGGGGCTGGGGATGTGGCTCAGTGGTCGGGTGCCCCTGAGTTCAATCCCTGGTACCAAAAAAATAAATAAATAAATAAATAAATAAATAAATAAATAAATAAATAAATAAACAAAGTTAGGGATGTAGTTCAGTGGTACAGCACTTGCCTAGTATGTGCAAGGCCCTTGATTTAATCCCTCTCACCGTCAGAACAAAACAAACCACCATCACAATAAAATATTTAGTTATTGAAGAAAAAAATCCCACTGATAAAGGAGTAACCAAAGAAAAGGGATAGGAAAGACTTGAGAAGCACAGAGAACCCTTTTCCTATAGGAAAACAGGAAAAGCCTCTTAGGCGGGCATCAAATATTAAGCAGTAATGAGATGAGAAAACTCAAATCCCATGTAGATTTAGAATTGGGTAGGGTAGAACTGGAGAGAGAGGAACCTAATAGGAAGCCTTCCAGTAGTGAAGAGTGTGGGGTATTGGAAAGGGGAGGGCTTTTAGCTCACCTGGGACTGTGGAGTGGATCTGGCAGCTATTGGGGTGTCTTCTCTGCAAATGGTTCCCCGGGCTAGTCCAGGAACCTGGAGAACTAAGAGGGAAAGAAGCTCTAGATAAGACAAACCTTGACATTTAGCCTCTTCGCCTTATGGAATCTAAGATCAAAAACTTGGTCAGGGCCAGGCGTGGTGGTACACACCTGTAATCCCAGTGGCTTGGGAGGCTGACGCAGGAGGATTGCAAGTTCAATGCCAACCTCAGCAAAAGCAAGGTGCTAAGCAAGTCAGTGAGATCCTGTCTCTAAATAAAATACAATATAGCGCTGGGGATGTGGCTCAGTGGTGGAGTGCTCCTGAGTTCAATCCCGGGTACCCACTTCCCCCCCAAAAAAAAAACTGGGTTAGGAAATTCTTGCTGAGAAGTTTATGTAGTGTGTTCCCTTCCAAAGTGCTAAGGCCTAAGGAGTTCTGGTATGCTCCTGCAGATATTCAAAAACTACAGGCAGAATCCTTGGTAGGAATGGTGAAGTGAACACAATATAAAACCAAAACAAAGCTTTTCATTTTTAGATTTTTCAGTCTTGTATTTTGATGGTAAGAGAAAAGGGTTTTTTGTTTGTTTGGGGGTTTTGTTTGTTTGTTTATTTGTTTTGGTTAAAATGTCTTTAATGTGGTTATTAGAGTACTTTCCTCTTAGGTTCTAAAAAACTGAGAAGGATAAGGCTGATCCCATAAAGAAGAAAGAGAAGTAGAGGGGAACCTCACTTTCCCTATAAGAAGTAAACATTGCAAGGGCCAGAAAGGGAGTTGGTTTAGGCCAAGACTTTTGTTGGGAAATAAAGACTGTATGTTAAATGGCAAGTATAGTACATTCTGGGAACATGCCTGAATGTTCACAGCAGATAAGGAACACCCTAGAACACAAAGTACCTTCCTGGTAAATGATTTTCACCCTGTTTGCATTATAAATCATATTATGTAGAAGATTTATTCTCTTTAATTTACAATAGTCCTACCATTTCTGGAATACTATGATTGGCTTTACAAATTCTACCTTATTATCATCATAGCATTTGTGAATATCTTAAATTGTATTATTAATTTATATGTTATCTTCCCCACTAGAATGTGAACTCCACCAGAGCAAGAATTTGGTCTCACTGATGGCTCTATTCCCAGTGCTAACAACACTGACTACTATAAAGAGGTCTCCATAAATATATGATAAATGAAAGGAGATCACTAAATTATTTAAAAAATAAATCCATTCCTGGTATCAATTTTAATGAAGTCTTATTTACCATGTCTAGTTTTGGTTAGGAAAACTATCTGCTATTGTTCAAAATTCCCATTTTAGTTTCAGTCTTAGAGTTGATCAGTAATCAGCATATAAAGTAACCATCAACAGTTAGCCATAGTGGCACATACCTGCTGTTCCAGTAACTCAGGACAATGAGGCAGGAAGATCATAAGTTTGAGGCCAGCCTCAATAATTTAAAGAGATCCTCAGAAATTGAGTGAGATCCTGTCTCAGAAAATAAAAAGGATTGAGCTCGGCAGCCCATGACTGTAATCCCAGTGGCTCAGAAGGCTGAGGCAGGAGGATCGTGAGTTCAAAGCCAGCCTCAGCAAAAATGAGGTACTAAGAAACTCAGTGAGATCCTGTCTCTAAATAAAATGTAAAAAATAGGGCTGGGATGTGGTTCAGTGGTCGAGTGCCCCTGAGTTCAATCCCCAGTACTCCAAAAAATAAAATAAAAGTAAAAAGGACTGGGGATGCAGCTTAGTGGTAAAGCACCCGAGTTCAATCTCCAATACCAAAAAAAAAAAGATAACTGTCAGTGGATAAAAGGAACTGAATAAAGTCTTTTAGAATTCATACAGCCCAAGGTTTGGGGATATAGCTCTGTGGTGGAGTGTTTGCCTAGCATGCACCTAGCATGCTCTAGGTTTAATCCCCAGCATTGCAAAGAAAAAACATTAGTTTCATACAACCTAGCCCAGAAAATTATACTCACCTCTGTCTTGTAAGGGCTGGCATGCCAGAGATTCATGTTTGAGCAGAGACTTCATTGGCTGGAATTGGCTATATTGTGACCCCTGAACTGGTGTCAACAGTGCCACCTTGCAACAGAGCATTTCTTGCCCCTGGTGACCACCTGGGACCTGAAAGTCATTAATTTATTCATTAAGCATTTCTATCATGCCTTTTACATGTGATTTCTACTTCACAGGCACTGTTTCTAAGAGCTTTATGAATATTACCCCCAATTAATGCAGACAACCATGGAGCTGAAATTTTGTGACTAGGAAATTGAGGTCCAATTTAAGTAAGTTGCCCAAGACACTCAGCTTATAAATAGCAATGCTAATATAGAAGCTCAGGCCGAACAATTCTAGAGCCCATAATTTTAACTGTTACTCTGTGCTCCCCCATTATATGCAATTGTGCTTTTAAGAAACCCTTTGGAATCTGGAGGTACATTCTCTAAGAGTACTAATATTTTTTCTTGACTGAAAAAAATTGGATAATAATATCTAGTTTATGGAGCTTAGGAGACTAGTAAATAAGATTATAGTATGCAAAATCACTCAACACAGAGTTTGGCACATGGTATATCCTTGTTAAATGCAGATTTTCTTCCAGACATTTATACTCTAATTAGATTTCAAGTTTCTTTCTCATGTGTGCTCAGAATTTCCCACATTCTTTATAAAGAATGTAAGAGACTTCAGATGACTTTTCAGTTACAGAGCTCAATGGAATAGATCCAAGTAAAGAAACTTGGTCTCCTGATACCTGAAGGCTCTGAGAGAACTTGCACAAGGACACTGGAAAAGATAAAGAGGAAACATCATAAAAGAGACCAGAAGATGGAGGTAAAAGTTCATCCATTTCCTAACAAGTTCAAACCCAGTGGTCTGTGAACTTGTATAGGAAAAAACTAGTTTTGTTTTTACTAGTCTCTAAGAAAATTTGTAACATTTAAACAAACCAATGTGACATAAGCAGTCCTAAGCCTCTGTAATCAAAATAGGTCTTATTATTTAGCACATTGTTTAAAAAGCACATATATAGCTTTACCAGACGTTTAATCATTTGCTGTGTGTGTATCGATGTGATTGAGTTCTTTTATAATCCTTTATATTTTCCTTTATGTATTTAAATATTCTGACAATGGGTCCAGAATATTGATAAAGCGGCTCACAATACAAAAAGTGATCTTAAAGGAATGCCCCTCACTCTGATCTTCAGGAAGGCACAGCCCACAAGCTCTCAGATACTAAACCTGTTCTTTCTACCTGCGGTGTGGGCTCATCCAGATGCTTCTCCAAGTACTCCAACAGCACCACCACCTCCTCCCCGCTGTCTGGACGCTGCTCCAGCACCCAGTTCTGCAAGTCCCCGGGCAGGATGGTCAGGAACTGCTCCAGCACCAGCAGCTCCAGGATCTGCTCCTTGCTGTGCATCTCAGGCCTCAGCCACTGTCGGCAGAGCTCCCGGAGCCGGCTCAGCGCCTCCCTGGGGCCTGCGGCCTCCGGGTAACGGAAAGCACGAAAGCGCTGGCGCGAGCACTCCTTACCCCAAGTGGGGCTACCGGGTGCTCTCTCCTCAGTAGCCGAGGTGAATTCCTCCATCTCCACCTTCACAGTCAGAATCCCCATCTGGTCTTCTGCAGAGTGGGCGTCCAGGGCAGCTTTTTCTCTCCGTTCTCTAGCCATCCCGAGCCGAGGCAGTACTCGAATCACACTCTATCTCTAGCTGTGTATCTTCAGAGAATGCATAGGAGATGGGAACTATTTGCCAGTAAAACTGAAAGTGGTTCCCTCCTCTCATACCAGGGTCCCAGACCTCTCCTGAGGCGCAACTGCATAGACCTCTCCTATATTCCGTACCTTTTCAGTATCCTCCTCTACACCTCAACCTAATACCACAATAAGTACCCTCAAAGAATGCCCTTGGGATAAAAGTGAACACTGTCTAGACACGGGAGAGTTGAGGCTGGGGCACCGGAAGTCTCACGGGGAATCAAAGCCTGGGCTCTCTAGGAAATTCCTCTCGGTGGTTGCCTCCGAAATAACCCGTTAGTGATCCTATCTTCACCCTCACTTAAGAGAGGCTTCTTAAGGAAAGAATGATATACCCTCAATCTTAAGAAATAGGACCGAATCTTTAAATTCTGGAAGGTTGCTGGAAGGTTACTTCTCTATGTATGTGAGTCAGCTTTTTATTGCTGTGGCAACAATTCTAAGAAATTTTGAGAAAGATGGTAAAATGTTACCTGTAAAAACAATTTCATTTTAGCTGAGCTTTCAAAATCCGGTGCTTTTCGTAATACTTACAAAGTATTGTTTTCCAAAACTACTTATTTTCTTAAAGTTCTTCAAATATATTTGTGTTCTGTTAGTGAATATTTATTATCTACAAATAAAACACAGGAAAATAAAATCCTCTCACCCCTAAAAGGCATGATATGCATTTATTCTTATTCCCAAGCACACCTTTTATTTTATTTATAAGCACACCTTTTGCACCACTGTTTTTTCCTGCTAAGTCGGGATAGTAAACTATTGTCTACAGACCAAAATTGGTCTATTGCCTGCTTTTGTATGACCTGAATGAGGAATGGGCCAATATTGGTCTGAAGATAGTAGTTTACTCACCCCTGACTTAGTGACATGTGAAATTACATAAAGTTCATAAAATTCTGTTTCCATAAATAAAGTTTTATTGGAACAGAGTTAGGTCCATTTACTTACATGTCTAGGGCTGCTTTTACCCTCCAAGGGCAAACAGTAAACAAAATGTTATTTGTGTAAAAAACAATTTCATCCTCCCTGCTATAAAACCTGTATTACAAAAAAAAAACCTGTATTTTAATTGCATTCTGAATAAAAGAATTATATTTCGCCTGTTTTAAAATATGTGAAAATTTGTATTTTCTCTTGTTATCAGTATATCATAGCTCAGTGGTAGAGACTGGAATTCATGAGATTTTGGGTTTCATCCCCAGCACTACAAACAAAACAAAAATCACAAAAACCAGGTATTTATATAATATCCTGGTGGTTGCCTCTTGGCCCACTATAAGAAACATATGCCATAGACATGCCTGGACATCTCGGGCAACTCACTAAGTTGCTGGCCATAAGGAACAGCAGCCATTGACATGCTTAGTCATGCCTGCTTGCAATCAATAAGGGGCTTTAAGGGGCATCTAATCATAGGCCTGCTTAGCAATGACTGATTATAATTGATAGGAAGCACAGCTCCATGCACATGCACAAAGAAATGCCCAGTTGCAATTATAGTCTCTCACTGGACATAACCAATTGGCATTGATTTTTACTGGGTGTAACCAATCACCAGCTCACACCACCAACTTGGAATCACATTTAAACTGCTTGTCCTGCCACATTGGGGGCTTTGCTCCACGGACATCAGTGAGACTGGCCACCTTGCTATCTGTCCCTGGATCAACTCCACCATTCCCTGATGTCCAGCCATGAGCTGAAGAGAACCACCAGACAAGGACAACATCTGCTCTTTGGCTAAGCGAAGTTGGGTGGCATCGGAGGTATTTTGGGGATCGTGGTTGCCCTAGGATTGTGTGAACACTGGTAGTGTCCAGTTGCCCTAAGATAGTGTAACTTACCTATAGTGTTTAATTAGTGCACACTGAGTGCTAACTGGGGTGCTCCAGCACATCCAACACTTTTTGCATTAATTATATTTGATGATTGTTGTGATTGAACATACACTTGCATTTAAAGATAATCCGCCTCGGAGTAATTAGTAATTGTGCCGCTGTCAACACCCACAAAGCCTAAACTATATTGGCCTTTTACAGAAAATATATGCCATATCTGTTCTAGGTCATTGCTTTCCTAATAAACAAAAATATATTCTAAAATTAATTTTCCCACATGCTATCTGAAGAGATATTCCATTTATTTGTTAATATTTGAATTTCTCATCAAATACTGCATGGCTTAACTTCAGTTACTTCAAGTAACATTTACAGATCCATCTCATTGACCTATCAAGACTACAAAACAATTTTTTCTTTATTTACAGAGAATCTACAGTACTCACCTTAGCTTACCCATTGTGATATTTATTTCAGTATATGTGTGATCATTCATTTACATTACTCCTCGCTTGCCAGTTCCTATATTAGCATGGCGCTAATCCATATCCTTTTCAATCACATTAATAAAATTCTTCTTAGATCAAATGATATAATTTGGTCCTATTCATTTGAATTTCCTCAGTTTATTGTTTACAGTCCTAGCATCATGAAAGCATTATTCCTAAATTGTGGCTTAGCTCATCTTTCATTTTCAAAGTCTCAGGTCAATTTAACCAGAGAGAGCTCTGGTGAGAGTAATGCCCATGTACATTTTAAGATCAGGGAGAAATGATTTTGTGTGCAATACTCGCCATTTCAAAATTGGCTCTAAAAGTGTGTTCAGAAAGTGGTTCTGAACTGAGTTTCTTAAGAAATGTCCCTAGATGATGACAGTTAAGGAAAATTCGAGAGGGCAGTGATTCAACAAGAAAGGAACTCATTCCTTTATTTCTCACGGGGCCCACGCTGTAGAAAGTAAATCCTAAAAACAGGCACGGCCATGTCACCTCACCCACTCTCAAAAGGAAGACTCCACACAGCCTCCGCTGACTTACAACCGAGCGCTGACTCTGTGTTCACCCGGCAACCCGACGGAAGTAGAAGACGAGCGCTCGCGGGTGTTCCTAGTGCCCCTGCGTAGACAGGAAGTGTCGACAGCCTCGGTGTCCGCAATAACTGCCCGGCGCTGGCCATTTGGAGGGCTGCTCATGGCTCCCGTATCTCGTTCCAGCTATTCTGATAACACCCCCGGTTCTCGGAGAGGACGACGCAGCTCTTCGGGGAGCCCACCTTCGGCACAGAACAGGCGCTCCTCTTGGGGTGGCAGTTCCCGCCCTCACTCCCGAGGACCGGAGGGCCTCAGGACTCCTTGGGTTGGAGTGAGCGTTGGCCCTTCTTATCCCTTTAGCCGCTCTGGATCTAGGGAGCGGCCCCCGGGCCTCCGCAGCTACGACTTCTCGTCCTCCTCTTCAGTTTACTATGGCGGATACCGCTACCACCGCCACCACCACTACGGGGGCGATTGGCAGTGGGCTGAAGACTATGAGAAGGAAAAGGAGGAGAGCTATCGGCAAAGGAAGCTAAAAGAGAGAGAGAGAATTGGGGAGTTGGGTGCGCCTGAAGTGTGGGGGCTGTCACCAGAGTTTCCTGAGCCAGATTCTGATGAACATACCCCAGTTGAAGATGAGGTGAAGAATCAAAAGAGCAGCAGTTCAGATTCCAGCTCTGAAGAAAAAAGAAAAAAGAAGACCAGTTGTTCAAAAAAGAAAAAAAGAAAGAGAAAGTCCTCCAAAAGAAAACATAAGAAGTATTCTGATAATAATGACAATAATTCAGTCTCTGACACTGGTTCTAGCTCTGATGATGGTAAAAAGAGAGTCAAAAAAGCTAAGAAGAAAGATAAGAAAAAGAAACACAGAGCAAAAAAATACAAGAAAAAAAATAAGAAAACTAAAAAAGAATCCAGTGACACAAGCTGTAAAGCTTCAGAAGGGGAATGTCCAGAAGGTATGTGGATGGGACAGTCAAAGACAGCAGATACAATGGATTTAATAGGTCCAGAAGCACCTATAATCCATACTACTCAAGATGAGAAACCTTTGAACTATGGTCATGCTCTGCTCCCAGGTGAAGGTGCAGCTATGGCTGAGTACGTAAAAGCTGGAAAGCGTATCCCACGAAGAGGTGAAATTGGGTTGACAAGTGAAGAGATCGCCTCATTTGAATGCTCAGGTTATGTCATGAGTGGTAGTAGACATCGCAGAATGGAGGCTGTAAGATTGCGTAAAGAGAATCAGATTTACAGTGCTGATGAAAAGAGAGCTCTTGCATCCTTTAACCAAGAAGAAAGAAGAAAGAGAGAGAATAAGATTCTAGCCAGTTTCCGAGAGATGGTATACAGAAAGACAAAAGGGAAAGATGACAAGTAGACACTGTTTGTTGCACAGCAGAACTTTCAACAACAAATTTTACATCACCAAAATAATTTGAAAATACTTTACAGTACTGTTATCTTACCACATGAGTAAGTCCCTCAGGAAAAAGCTGCTTTTTGAGATATCTTTAGCAATTATTTTCCCTTAAAAAAATATGTGCGCATGAATTTTAAAATATTCAAATGTTACTGGAAGAGAGTAAAAGTGAATCTGTCACTCCAGTCCCCAATTCCCCTCCCCAAAGAAACCTCTTTTGGTATCTCCTGTATTTGCCCATATTTTTGTGTATATACAAGGGCATGTTTTGCAGGATGAAGGTTAGGTTTCATCCTGCAAAAGGCTTTAAAGGTTTTTTCTGACACATTGCTCTGATCTTTCTTTTGGAGGGCTTTATTGCCTCTTGGAGCCATTCATTTGCCTCAGGGAGGACCAAAAGAATCTCAAATAAACTAAAGGATTCAATTGACTGTATTCTTCTGGTTGCAGTTAACAGATGAGTTTTTAAAAAAATAGAGGTCGTTTGATTCTTATAAAATGAAAAGTCTAGGTGGCAAATGTATTTCGAGTATGGCTTTAATAAAACTTGGGATTATTTCTTCATCTTCCTTTTCCATGAGTCATTTTCCTCAGACTGGTTTCAAAAAGACTGCCAAATCTCCTGATCTACCTGTATAAAGGAAAATATTAGTAATATTATCCATAATATCTGTAAAGAGTCAATATTTCAGACTTTGCATTCCAAACAAGAATCCAAAGATTTCACCCTAACTGGATCTTCTTGGGTTACATGCCCACTTAAAACAAGTGCCATGGCCAGGAAAACAGAATGGCCTACTCACAGAGCTATAGGTGTAGTTAGTATATGGGCTACATGGGGAAAGACTGGTATCTTCTGACTAAAACTCAGGGTACTGTTGGGCTGGGAAAATAGATAACCAACAAATGCCTACTGTGGTTTTTGATTAAAAGAAAAACATGAAATGGTACATGTGCTGAAAGTTCTTTTGAAGAAAGTCTTTGCTTTGACTATTAAAAGCCAAGTCCTGATAGAAGAGGACATAGGATTTATCCATAAATGAGATATAAGTGAAAAGATGAAGATTAAGGGTTCTTGAGTCTTCAAAAGAGTAGATTGAGGTAACCTATGCTATCAAAATAAAGAAAAATGAGAAGATATAAAAGAGGAGCAGAGCTTATGAAGAGAAGACCAGATCAGGAGGTGCTACATGGACAAGAGAGTTAGCATTGAGAGACTGGCTCAGGATTCTCCAGGGAAGACTCGAATAAACTCAACCTGTGGTCTGTCATAAAACCTTTGTTGTCATTTAGTGATTTCTGCCTGATATCTTACAGACTTTGACAAGTTAAACAGTGGCCAAACTAACTCATTTGGACAGCACTCTCTTCAAGGCTCAAGACACTGGGAAGCCCCCATAGGGGCATGGCAGTGTAATACAGAAGGACACTTTCACCCCAACATGTGGTACAGTTGAAACTGGACCATGCCAGCTTGAGGTTTTCCCCAAAGAAATTGGAGAACAGTGGTGAAAGACATCCTGTTATATCTTCCTTTCTCCATTTTTAGAAATAAACAGTTTATTTCACTCTATACATGGGAATTGACATTTACTTTCTTAATGGTAGATCTTGGAGATATTTTGTGTCTGTATATATATCATTCTCCTAAATGACTATAGCATTCCATTGTATGAAAGGACTATGTTTTACTGAATGTTTAAGGTGTTTCTTATATTTTGCTATTACAGAGTACGGTACTGGAATTCTCTGTGGATGTGTGACAATATACCTAGCGTATTCATCTAAAATAGAATTAATGGGTCACAAAGAAGCCTTAGAAACCCAGGCATGGTGTTGCACGCTTGTAATCCCAGAGGCCCAGGAGGCTCAGGTAGGAGGATCTCGAGTTCAAAGCCCACTCAGCAGCTTAGTGGGGCCTTGAGCAACTCTGTGAGACCCTGTCTCTAAAATTTAAAAAAAGGCTGGGGATGTGGCTCAGTGGTTAAGTACCCCTGGGCTCAATCTCCGTACCAAAACAAAACAACAACAACAACAACAAAAGAATCCTTTGAGTCATTTAGAAATGTTCACCTTGAAGTAGGATCACTGGATCAAAGGGAAAATGTGTATTAGATGCTTTTTATGTGCTTTGCACTGTGGCAAATCCTGGAGATAAGCCCAGGATTAAGTTAGTCTTGATCACTGCCATCTTAGAATTTTACATTCTACTCGGGGAGACAGACTTAACAGTATGCTATAAAGAAAATATGGGTCTAGAGATTTCACAGGGGGACCTTTTTGATATGGCTGTCCGGGGAAGTCTAAGAATGTCACAGTTAATCTCTGTGTACTTTTAATAGATACTGAAACAGAACCTTCTAATAAAATAAGATGCACCAGTTTACAAACCAACATCAACACCAATATTGTACTTTAAAAAAGCTTTTTATCTTTGCTAATGGTGAAATGGCAGTTCATTTTCTTTTCATTTCTTTAAGAGTAAGGGAGAGAATCTTTAAAATATTTATGAGTGTTTTACAATTTATATGCATGAGCACACTTTATAACTTATCCATTTTTCCATGGGCTTTTTAGTTTTATTAATCAAAAATTTTTTAAATAATAAAAATATCTCTTTCTCATGTATATTGAGAATATTTCTCCCTGTTACTTGCCTTTTGAGTTGGTTTTCTGGGAGACACTTGATCATATTGCCCTTTAATAACTAACAAGATGGTTCAACATTAGTCAGACAAAAATCTTTAACTTTCTCACTTGGAGAAAAGATGCAGCTGAGAAACTATGACTTCTAAAAAAAATCAAGGTAAGATTAATGGACTTCTTTCCAAAAAGAAAAAAACACACAATGCAACAAATACTACATGTAATACTTGCAGAAGAATTTTTATAATAGCTTTTTTACTGAAGTTATGTGTAACTTGCCATTTAACATTGCCATTCATGAGGAACCTAGCCAATTAACTTGCCTTAAAAAGATTTTGAGAATTATCATTTGATTATGTATCACCTTTGTCTTGGTGGAGTTAATAAAAACAGAACAACTTTTCCTTTGAAGTACTTTTGCCCAGAATATGTGGTTACAGATTGTGGAAGAGAAGAAAATCAGATAACAAAAATTTTGTGTTATGTTTGTTTCAGGAAATCAATAGAATCACTTTATTATTTAAACTCTGCTCAGGTAGGAAGATGAGCAGATCAAATCACTTGTTTTAACCACCAGAATTACATAGTTTATTCAGTGATGATAAACAGTACAAGAAATCAAACTATAATACTATTGCTGATTAAATTATGATTGTGAATGTTATGAAACTTTATTAATTTTCTTATGGACCTTTATTTTATGACTTCATGAAATTATCTGAAATAGTATTCACAAAACAAAAATCCCCAGTTGGCCTGTCTCTACAACGGACATTTGATGGTAATTTTTTAAATTCTATAGTATTATAGAACTATAATACTATAGTATTATAGGACTTATATAAATTATAGTATTATAATTAATTAATTATAGTATTAAATATAAAGGTATTTCTTAGCTATCAGCAGTTTAGTAAGAAATTATAGATTCAGCAAAAATTCTTCTTATTCTTAACCTATATTAGTTGGCTCTCTGTTACTGTGACAAAATACCTGAGGTAAACTATTTAAAAGGAGGAAAATCCAGGTATGCTTTTATTGCTGTAATCCCATCAATTTGGAAGTCTGAGGCAGGAAGATAGCAAGTTCAAGGCCAGCCTGGGCAATTTAAGGAAAACCTATCTCAAATTTGCAAAGGGCTGGGGGTGTGACTCAATGGTAGAGGACATCTGGGGTCAAAACAAAAGGAAGAAAGATTTATTTTTGGTTCACAGTTTCAGAGATTTCAATTCATGGATTATTGGCCCTATTGCTTTAGGCCTGTGGGAAGGCAGAACATTGTGGTGAGCAGCATGTGGCAGAGGCAGTTAATTCACTTTACCCCCTGAGATGACAAGAGAGAGAGGATAGGCTGGTGTTCAAATATCCCCTTCAGGGCTGGGATACAGCTCAGTGGCAAAGCACTTGCCTAGCATGCATTCTAATCCCCACCACCACATAAAACAAACAACCACAACAACAACAAAAAATGCCTCACTCTTAAAAAAAAATCTTCAAGGAAATGCTCCCAATGATCTAACTTCCTTCCATTAGGCCATACCTACTAAAACTTTTAACATATCCCAGTAGCATCATAGGCTGGCAATCCAGATTTAACACATAAGCCTTGGGGGAACATTTAAATTCAAACCATAATATAATCCAACAAGTTCAGTGAGGTTTTCCTGAAGATACTTCTAAGATTTATCATCAAATATAAGGGAAATTTTTTTATTTAAGATGTGTTTATTTTTGCCTGATAAAGCATACATCACCCAGCACGGTGGTACATGCATGTAATCCCAGCAGCTGGGAGGCTGAGGCAGGAGGATCATGAGTTCAAAGCTAGCCTCAGCCAAAGCGAGATGCTTAGCAATTCAGTGAGACCCAGTCTCTAAGTAAAATAGAAAATAGGGCTAGGGATATGGCTCAGTGGTCAAGTGTCCCTGAGTTCAATCCCCAGTAACCCCTCCAAAAAAAGGATACATCTATTTTTACTTTATTAGGAATCTCTTCTTTTAATAAGAAGTACATATTGAATTTTATTAAATAACATTTTAGCATTTATGAAGATCATATGATTTTATTAGCCTATTAATATGATACCTTAAAGGTATAAATTTTCTAATATTTAACTAAGATTTCAGTTTATTAGATTCATTTGTAGATTTTTGATAGTTTAGAACAATCAATGGCAACAATTTTCTTTTTTGAAATTCAGAGATCTTGCTGTATGGGCAGATATGAAGAGCATCATCATTACAAGAAGATAAGAAATATAAATCTTAAATCATACATGGTGGCATAATTTGCTATGCAGTTGTGTCTCTACTGATGATATGAGGGGGGGAGTTCTTTTTTTTTGCATACCAATGAATAGACCTTGTTTAAGTCAGCTTTTTCACCTCTACAAAAAGACCTGACCAGAACACTTTTAGAGGAGGAAAAGTTTATTTAGGGGCTCATGGTTTCAGAGGTCTCGATCCATAGACAGCAGACTCCTTTCCTCAGGGATCAAGGAGAGGCTGAACATCATGGAGAAGAGTGTGATGGAGGGAAGCAACTCACATGATGATCAGAAAGGGGGAGAAGGACTGTACTCACTAGATACAAAATATATACTGCAAAATCATGCACCGCAATGCCTCACCTCTTCCAGTCACACCCTACATGCCTTCAGTTACCACCCAGTTGATCTCTGTCAGGGGATTAATTCACTGCTTGGGTTAAGGATCTCACAACCCAATCATTTCTCCTCTGAATCTTGCATTGTCTAACATGTGAGTTTTGGGGGACTGACACCTCATATCCAAACCATAACAAACCTGATGGAAACATAAAGATCATTGCAGTTTACAAAAATTCTGTCCTGGTAAAAAATAGTACTTTATCTACACTTGCCCCTCCCAAAAGATGCAAACAGACTAATTAAAATGCATACTTTGCTAAGTTTGGTGACTTGCACCTGTAGTTCTAGCTACTTGAAAGGCTGAGGCAGAAGCATCACTTGCATCCAGGAGTTCAAGACCAGCCTGGAGAAAATAAGATTCAGTCTCAAAAATAAGTTAATAAATTAAAATAAATTAATGGGCTGGGGATAAAGCTCAGTCGTAGAGCCCTTGCTTAGCATGAGCAAGACCCTGGGTTCAATCCCTAGCACTGAAAAAAATGTATAGTACACCTTGGTTTTGAAAACTCTACTTAAGGATTTTGATTTTCATAGGATATTCAACTCAATGCCAGCAATCTCAGCTTTGACAAATTTAAGAAGTTAGCCATGGTAGGGAGTTTGAGAGGGAAAGTAAGATACACTTACTTCCTTTCGAAATGTAAAATTTTGTTATGTTTACCCCTTAAATAATTGGAGGGCAATCCTTTCTTTAGAGATTTAAAAAAAATCAATGAATGAGTTTTCCTTTAAAGAAGGAATGAGTTTTCCTTTAAAGAAGGAATTAATTTCTAATTACATAAAATATTTACTGTTGTTAGCCCAACAAAAAAATTAAGTTAAATATATTTAACTTTTAAAAGATACTTTCAAGTATCTGATCCCCAATGACAAAAACATAACTTTCTTCATGATAATGAAACTGCTTTTTTGCTTGTTATGGAAATATGTCATGGTACAATGTTTCCTTTGATGTGTGATGATGTTTCAAAATTTATATCACTGATCAACTAAATAGAAAAGTTTGTTCAGTTTTTTATAGGATTTATTTTATTCATAGACTGTAAAACCAGTTTGTGACAAGGTGGGAAAGAGGAACTATTTCTTTTCTCAGCTATAGAATCTTTTTGGTAAAATTATACTATATAGATTTTTTTCCTCCCTGAAACCTACATTGAAAGGAAAAAATTTTTTTTATTTTTTTCCTAAGGTAATAGACATACGTTTTCTCACCTCAAACCTTTCAATTCAAATATGTTCATTGTTCAATTTAATTTTCAAAATACTGACACTAATTATTGTCATTGATGATTGTTTTAAATTGGGAAGAAATGGCGAAGTGTGAACTTGTTTTATTTATGTAAGTGAGCAAGGTAGAAATGTCAGCTATTTGTGCTAACATTCAACTGAGCTGGCCTGCTTCAAGGCGGACGCAGGGCACCATAGAGTCAAGGTCCTCCAATGGCCTAGAAAGGACCGCGCCGGGAAAGGAGAGCTGACACTGTTCTGAAAAGCTTAGTAACGTGTTGCAAAAGTTTTGGCTGCCCCTTCGGGCCCTTGGTCGGTGAGTGGTGATTGCGCACGGGTTAGGCAGAACTGTGACCTTGTGGTCTTAGGAATGGCCAATTCTAGGTGAATGCAGGGAAGCCTTCCCCGATCGAGTTGCCGAGAATTGGAAGCTGGGTACATGGCGGCGGGTATCAGCACTGGGGCCTACGAGAGGACCTAGTTAACGGTCATAACCTTCTGCTGCATAGTTTTCTTCAATTGAGCGCAAATTTAGGTAAGTTTTAAAGATAGGCCTACACTGGGAAGATAATCTTTGAGCAGAAATCTGAGGAAGATGGAAAGAGCTGTGTGACATGGGGGGGCGAGGGGCGGCGTGAGCTTTCTAGGTAGAACAGCAAGCGCAAAGGCCTAAAGCCAGAGATTGTTTGGTATATTTGGGGAATAACAGGGAGACCAGAATGGTTGGAACGCGGTGAATAAGTGTGACGTTTATGGGGCTATAGATTAGGTAGAGAAGGATGTGGAAAAAGTGGGCATCAAATTGTGTAAAGAATTTAGTCTTTTCTTGGTGTTTTTGGAGATTAAGCAGAAGAAAACTGTGATTTTTTTTTTTTTGGTATTAAGCACCAAAAACATAATCTGACATGTTTTAAAGCTTCTCTAGCTGGGAACTCATGATGAGAATAGATTGTAGATGGGCACGAGTATAATCAGGAAATAACATTTAGGAGTAATTAAAAAAAAAAAAAGACTTGCAAATTCAGGTGGGAGATAAAGATAGGCTTGCACCAGTATTGTGGTAGATGTGGTCAATAGTGGTCAGATTATTGGTCTGCTTTGAGGCTGAAGCCAACAATATTTGCTACTGGATCAAATGTAGGGTATAAATATAAGAAAAGGCAAAGATAAATCCAAGGTTGTTATACTCTGGGTGCAAGGAAAATTGGAGGAGAGATCTGAGGTTCAGCTCAGATCTTCATGATCTTCAACTCTTCATGTCTCAGTTTCCTTTTCTATACAGGAGGTTAAAGCTGGGCATGGCCACTCAGCCTGTAATCCCAGGTTGAGGCAGAGGATTGAAGTTCGAGATCAGCCTCAGCAAGACTTAGTCACAAAATAAATAATATAAAATAAAAAGGGCTAGGGATGTAGCTCAGTGGTGAAGGTTGTTGAGTTCAATCTCCAGTACCAAAAGAGGGTGGGGGAAGAAGTCAAAGAAGGTGCTTTTTGTAAAGATTACACGACCAGGAGAAGATGAATTAAGCCACTCGGCAAGGCTTTATTGGAATGCACGACCTCGGACCAAATCTCCCATCCATCAGAGTGTTTGGGGAGAAATGGCGCTGGATCCTGGGTACACAGAGAATTTCAAGAAAAACCCGGTCAGGAAGGGGAGGGCTCCAGACAGGAAGAGAAGGCCAGAGTCCTTTTTGGATAGGTCAGGAAACTCGCTGATTGACAGGAGGCGTGTCCACTAGTGAGAACTCATCGGGCTTGCAGCTCCGCTTTGCAGCTGCTGACTAGTTTCCTTAATTGGGCATCTGAGACCCTGACCAGACCTAACACTTTTTAGCTGGCTGTGGTGGCACACGCCTGTAATCCCAGCACTTTGGGAGGCTGCAACAGGAGGATCACGAGTTCAAAGCCAGCCTCAGCAATGGGAGGCGCTAAGCAACTCAGTGAGACCCTGGCTCTAAATAAAACACAAAATAGGGCTGAGGATGTTGCACAGCAAATACCCCTGAGTTCAATCCCCAGTACCAAAAAAAAGGTACTTTTTATAGGATTGTGTAAGGATTAAGTGAATTAATAAGCAGATAGAATGGCTATGCTGGCTTATTGTTAAAGAGTTAAAAGATTTTCTAGGCAGAAGTAGTAGGATATATAAGGACCTGGGAGCAAGAAAGAGTATTGCAAGTTTGAAGAACTATGAGTAGTTCATTAGATCATAACAAAAATTAAAGCACATTAAATATTTTGAACTTGATCTTAAGGGTAATGATGAGCCATTATATGTAACAGGCATAGCAGAGACACAATATTTCATTTCCTCCTTAGAAAGATCACCAATGGCAATGTGGAAAATAGATTGGCATAGCAGAAAGACTAGTTGTAGTAGTCTGAGTAAGAAGATGGTGGCTTCGGGGGTTATTGAGAAGTAGATGGATTTGAGGGATATATGAGCAATAGAATCAATAGAATTTAATCAGATACATGAACTATAAAAGGAGGAGAGAGCAGCCAGTTTTCTGGCTCAAATAGATAGATAGACAGAACTCTCCCCTAAAACAGGTTTTTAAATTATTCATTATGTATTGTGCTGATATATTTAATCAATCATAAAAATGAATCGTATCATACACAGTATACCTGTATTGGTCAGGGCTTTCTAGAGAAGTAGAACCAATATCTGTATTGATCAGTCAGTGGATAGATATCTAGAAATAGATTTGTTATAGTTGGGTTTAGTGGTACATTCCTGAAAATCAGCTGCTCAGAGATTGAGGCAAGAAGATATCAAGTTCAAGACCAGCCTGGGCAACTTACTGAAACCCTGCTTCAAAATAAAAAATACAAAAGGGGGTGGGGATGTAGCTCAGTAGTAGAGTACCATTGGGTTCAATCCCCAGTACCACCAAAGGAGAGAAAGAGAGAGATTTGTAATAAGGAATTGGTTCACATGATTGTAGAATCTGGCAAGATCTTCAGGGTGAGTCAGCAACTTGGAGACCCAAGAGATAAATGTTTTGGTTCTAGTCCAAGCCAAAAACCTGAGAACCAGGAAAGCTGATGGTGTAGTTCCAGTCTGAAGGCCAGAGGCT
Source organism: Geosciurus inauris (assembly GCA_004024805.1). Taxonomy (NCBI): domain Eukaryota; kingdom Metazoa; phylum Chordata; class Mammalia; order Rodentia; family Sciuridae; genus Geosciurus; species Geosciurus inauris. The sequence continues at coordinate 1,929 of PVHX01025266.1, read as the reverse complement.
TTAGACCCAGAAAGAGCTGATGTTTCAGTTCAAGTATGAAGTCAAAGGGAAGAGATGATATTTCAGTTTGAATGCCATTAATAGTAAGTATTCTTTCTAACTTGGGAGAAGGTCCACTTTTCATTATTTTCTCATTTAAACCTCTGTGAATTAGGTATCATTTTCATTTTGCAAATGAATAAACTAAGTCTTTAGGAAGATAAAGGGACATGGCTTGTAAGTGCCGGGGCTGAATTAGAATCCAGGCCTGTCTCTAAGACATAGGTTCTTTCTTTATCTTTTCCTTTTTTTGATTCTGCGGATTGAACCCAGGGGTACTGTACTACTGAGCTACATTCCCAGTTCATTTATTTTTTATTTTTATTTTTTTTTTGACATAGAGTTTCACTTAGTTGCTAAGGGTCTTGCTAAGTGCTGAGGCTAGCCTTGAATTTGCCATCCTCCTGTCTCAGCCTCTTCAGTTGCTGGAATTACACGTCTGCTCCATGGTGCCCAGTGGCACAGGTTCTTTCTATCAGTCCACATTTACAGAAATAGACCTTACTGATCTACTAGATACTCTTTCTTTTCACTTCTCTTCCTTACATATAAATGTTTCCGAGGGTTCCAGCTCCACATAATTTTTCTGTAGCCATAAAACTACTATGCTGAAAGCCCAACAACTCTGTGTTGACTTCTCTTTGTCTGAAAACCCTTTCCTTGTTTCCTTGTCTAACTTTTACTCACCTCCATGAAGCCTTTTCTGACCTGTTACTGAGAATTAGGTACTTTACCATTGTGCTCTTCTAGCATCCTATTCATACCTCCATCATGGCACTTAATCCACTGAACTATAATTGCTTCTTTATAGTAAACAATTAATTACAGTTAAGATTTATTGAACCAGGTGCAGTGGCACGTGCCTGTAATCCCAGCTACTTGGGGGGCTAAAGTAGGAGGATCACAAGTTCAAGGCCAACCACTTCCATTTAGCGAGATCCTATCTCAAAAATTAAAAAGTGCTAGGGATGTAGCTTAGTGGTAGAGTGACCCTGGGTTCAATCCTCAGCATTGGGAGTAAAAATATATATATATATATATATATATATCGAGAAGTAGAGAAGAGGGCTGGGGATATAGCTCAATGGTGGAACACTTGGCTAGCATGCAGGAGGCCCTGGGTTCAATCCTCAGTACCACAAAAAGAAAAGAAACAGAGCAGTAGAGGTTCAAGGAGTTGTCCTTTATCTCTGTTCTCAGCACCTAAGAGACTGTGACACATAGTAAGCAATCAGTAAGTGATTGATGAATATTCTTTTAGTTAATTCTGACACTGGCTTTAATGAACATATAAGCAGTAATATATATTTTGTATGTTTTACCAAGCCCGTTTACTTGTTATGTTAAGACAAGATCTTGCTGAGTAGCGGAGGGCCCCACCAAATTGCTGAGACTAGCTTTGAACTTTTGATCTTCCTGCCTTGGCCTTCCAGATCATTGGGATTCCAGAGCCACCACACCTGGCTCTCCCTCATCACTTTAAGAATTTTCAAATATTTCAGAAATATTGAAAGAATTACACATGTAATGTCTTCATGTACCAGTAGTTGTCAACTTCCTATTACATTTGTATGCTCTTACTCTTTGCACGCACACATTTGAAAGTTTCAGCATTCATCTTCTGCTAATAAGACTATTCTTTTTTATGACTATGAACTGTCATACCAGCTGAGAAAGTTCTGTGTCAGAGGTTTTTTTTTTTTTTTGGTACTGGGGATTGAACTCAGGGGTACTCGACCACTGAGCCACATCCCCAGCCCTATTTTGTGTTTTATGTAGAGACAGGGTCTCACTGAGTTGCTTAGCACCTCACCATTGCTGAGGCTGGCTTTGAACTCATGATTCTCCTGTCTCAGCCTCCCTAAGTGCTGGGATTACAGGCTTGAGCCA
>PVHX01025265.1:0-22641 GCA_004024805.1 Geosciurus inauris | reverse complement strand
GGGAGAAGGAGGGAAAGGAGAAGGGAGGGAAAGAGGGGAGGGGAAAGGGAGGAGGGATAAGGGGTAAGAGGAGGAGAAGTGGAGGAGGGGAGGAAGAGGAGAGGAGGAGGGGAGGAAGAGGAGGAGGTCTGAATGAGGTGGAGAACAACCACGAGAGGACCCTGCAAGAATCACCCAGGCAGACCAGAATGAGTGTCCAAGCTGAGGGGTGGCTGGGCCTTGTGTCCTGCACAGACACATGGCATCTGCAGGGCTGGAGGACAGGGAAGGAAGGAAGTGTCAAGCGCAGAGCCAGGAGGAAGAGAGGCCCTGACTCAAGCCAGACTGCAGTGGGTTCAGATCTCCCCGACTCACTTCCGAACCCTGTCAGCTCAGCTCCAGCACGTGTCCACTCCGGCACTGCTCACTATGTCTGCAGGCACCAGGCTGCCCCACCCCAGCCCTCGTACCCGGACAGTCCTAACAGCCTGGTCCCCACCCCAGCTCCTCCATGCACCTGCCAGAGCAGTGGACACGCAGAGCAAACCAGACCATGCTGGCCTCTCCCTGGGAAGCCTTCCATGGCACCCACTGCACAGGGAAGGAGCTTGAAATCCACACAGGTGCCCATCGGGACACAGGGAAGTGTCCTCGATGCACACTGAAGAACTACTCAGCCGTGAACAAGAAGGGAGTCCTGTCATTTGCTGCAGGATGGATGGACTGGAGGACATTGCTGGGTGAGTTGAACCAGGCCCAGCTGGAGGCACTGCCCCCTTCTCTCTTGTGTGGAGGCTGCCTAACTCCAGGGTGGTAACTAGGAGAGGCTGGCAAGCGGAGGCTGGGAGGCGAGTGGGCTTGATCTGTGCCCCGTCTGCCCGTGCCGCAGAAGCACACTGAGCCCCGAGGTGCGAACAGGCAACACACATTGATCAAAATAAAATACACAAAATGGTTTTTGTCTGCAGAGCCCTGAAGCCACGAGATCCTGCATAACGCTTCCAGCTCAGGCTCCCACCACCCCCGGGGTCCCTCGTCCCCACTGTACGGTCACCGGGGCTACTCATTGGATCCCAGCCACACTCCAGTCAAGAGAGGGTCCTGGAGGTGGCAGGTCTGAGCCCCTGATGGAGCTGCTCTGGTTGGCCTCCTGGTTGGACAGAGGGCACACGGGGAGGAGAAGGCTTCCTGGGCATCTGAAGAGGGCACGGGCGGGCACAGGTATCTGGGTGGCAGCTGCCAGCACACGGTGCACTAAGAGCCACTGAGCTGCGATGCTTCTGGGCCATTCATCACTCCTGGCAGTGGGACCTGGTGTCGAGGAAGAAGCAGGCACCGGAGGGAGGGAAGGGGCGCCCCTGTCGCCTGGTCTGTGCCCTTTCTCCAGTCACGGGGGCAGACATCTCCTCCTCAGGTGACACGGAGGCTGCTCCTCGGCCCAGAGATGAATTCTAAGCAGACTGAAGAGACACGCTTAATGGGACGAGTCTCCTCCTCACCCGCCCACAATATGAAATTTAATATAAGGAGAAATAAATGCCAAACTGTGTTTGCATGGAACAAGAAAGGAGCTCTTGAAATGCCAGTCACCTGGGATGGGAGCATCAGACAAAGCAGCTTGCAGCTCTGACCACGTGACAGGGGGGAGCAGCTCCGGGCCGGGTCTTTGACTCCCCTAATTTGCAGGATCCGCCCCTCCCCTGCCCTTCTTGGGTCAATCTATGCAGGGGATCCAACAGAAAAACTGAAACAGAGGGCTGGATGGAGGTGGCACCAATCAATAATATGAGGAGTGTGTGGTCTGGGAGGAGATAAGGAGAGAAGGAAATTCCAGAGACCTTAAAAGAACAGGCCGAAACTCCCCCACTGGATTCCGGGCTCTGGGGTCCCTTCTCTTCGGAGACGTCTGTCTCTGTGTCTCTGTTGCTTTTGCAGTAATCCTACTTCTTGCTAGCACTTGCTGTGTCCAGTTCAAGTCTTTACTGAACAGAGACTATGAGCCCAGCACGCCTAGATGATAATAATCCTCTTGCCCAACACACACACACACACACACACACGCACAAGCACAATTCCTGGACTGGCCTTCACTACAGTTTAATTAAAGATTTTCTAGAAAATAAAGAAAATCTGAATATTCAGTTTTTATCAAGAAATATCTTCCTTAATTTGTCTTTTAAATATACTTCCTTTTCCGGCTTCCCTCCCTTTCTCCCGTCCATATTCCCTTCCTTCTCTCTCTCTTCCCCTTCTCTCTTTCTTTCTCTCTCGCCTTCTCTTTCCTGAGGTGGGGAAACAGCACATGGTTAACGCTGGTGGCAGGTGGGGCATGAAGGAGGAAAGGGCCACCTACCCAGCCCCGAGCTGGCTCGGCCGGGCTTGCTGCTAATGAGCCCACATGGCGCTTGGAATCCCACTTCCTTTCTGTTTGGAAGGGTAAGGTGACTGCTGGAGCCTGGGCTTGGGGTTTAGGAATGAAGAACTTATGGCGTCCGTGCTGCTGTCCGTCCTTGGCTCTGCTGGCACTTCTGGCTGACTCTGAGGTCCTACAGGTGGGCTTGGGCTGACATGGCTTCCTCCTGGAGCCCTGGGCTGGTGAGAGACACTCTCGTTCCCTTGATGGGTGCTCCTAGGAAAGAAGAGGTAAAGTAAGGGCTGTTTCTCCAACTCTAATCTTTTTGTTTGTTTTATTTAGTTACTTATTTATTTTTGAGTTAAAAAAATGTATGAGCCAGGCTCGGTGGCGCATGCCTGTAATCCCAGCACTTTGGGAGGCTGAGACAGGAGGATCGCGAGTTCAAAGCCAGCCTCAGCAACGGCGAGGTGCTAAGCAACTCAGTGAGACCCTGTCTCTACATAAAACACAGAATAGGGCTGGGGATGAGGCTCAGTGGTCGAGAGCCCCTGAGTTCAATCCCTGGTACCAAAAAAAAAAAATTCATGGAATCCAAACAAAATCTCAGCTCATCTTGTTTTCAACCAACTCTGGCCCCTGAGACAGGGTGTGTGGGAGAGAATGCTGTAGCTTCGGGCCATCCTGGGCGAGGTGCTGTGCACTGCACCGTGAGCACCTTGAGTCCATTCAGGGTGGTTCTCCTTTAAAATATCCGTATGTATTATCCTGCTAGAACATGGTGAGGAGGCCGTGGGACTCAGACATCGACTGCCAGTTGGAAACTGATGGCTCAGAGAGTAAGTCCAGGATTTGATGTGAATTTGTAATTGGCAGCTGGACTCCCTCAGACCTTTAGTGGATTTCCACTTAGCAGCTTTCTAGAATGCTGCCTCGAAAGGGATGGAGGTCTGGGGTCTCTCTTTGGATCACTGACCTAAGTGGAAAGACCTTAGAGTCTGTCTTCTGTGCACAGACTTCCCTGGGACAGGGACCAGGAGAGGACTGGCAGGTCAGTTGCCCACTGGCCCAGAGGAGGGACAGTCACTGCTCTATGGGTACTTAGTCCTCCTCACTACCCTGCACACCAGGAACTGTCCCTCCCCTTTTGCAGATAGAGAGGTTGAGGTCCAGAGGAAGTCCAGTTTTGCAAGAGGGTCATCTGTGAGCCAGATCTGTCCCAGATCCGGATAGGAGTTTTGTTGGGTTTGTTTTCTTATTTATTTTCATTTTCATTTGGCTCTGCTTCCTTTGATTCTTAGCAGTGATTTAAGAAATAGTTCAGACTTGCTGCCCAAATCTAAAAGACTCAGATTTCTTATGATAAATCTCACCCCCGAGAGGAGCCTACCAGGTGCTGCACGGGAAGGCTTTGGGCAGCGAGCAGCTACTGCCCCCTAGTGGAAGCCGGCCTCTCCCCTCACACTCAACTCTGAGAAGCCCATCAGCCTGCAGGGCTCTGAGCCTCCTGTCCTCACTTTGGCTGCCCCTGATACCACAGCCAGAAAGTGACGGGCGAAGTTTCAAGTCCAACTTGCTGAGCCCTTGGCTTGTGCCTTGCATGCAACAGACGTTTCTTAAGTCTTTTCTTTGGCCTCAATCTCAACAGTTTTTCTCTGAAGTCCCATGTGCAAAGTGAATGTAGCAGCCCCGGCTGAGTTCGGTGGCGGCGATGTAAGAGGTGGCTGTGGCACCCCTCCTGCCTTTTTTCCCAGTTCCCCTCTGTCTAGGAGCAGCCCCTGGAAGGAGTCTGAGCTGTGCAGGTATAGCTAAGGGAAGCACAGATCCCTGCCAGTGTGCGCTTGGGGAGGGAGGCGGTGGAGCGGTTTCTGGGCAGACACTCTCCAGCAGGCACCAGAATTCATGGACTCTGTCCTGATGCTCATCATACTGATGGATGCGGACTGTTTATCTTTGGTTTAAGCAGAAGAGCTTCTCCTTATGAGAGCGTTTCTCAGCCTTGCTCTCTTGACATCTTGGGCCAGACAGTTCTGTATGTGGGGCTGTCCAGGGCACTGTAGGGTATTAACGGCCCACCCAGCCTCCACCAGCCTCCACCACGGGTTGTCCATTAGCGTGAACACACATCTACAGAACAAAAGTTCCTCAAGGCACTGGACACATGGTCCAACACTTCCATGGGGATAAGTGGCCCCTGTTGAGCACTGCTGACCCATGATTATATCATTCTAGAATGTCTCCTTAAATGAAAGAATTCGCCACAACTAAGGAGGTATTACTACTGACTTGCGATTCATTGTTGTGATGGTGATAAATGGCTACACTGTTACTTTTTCTACCAATTTCTTCAGGGTTTTCAAAAAAAAATAAGATGAAATGTTCCGTCTATAATTTTTAAAATTAAACCAGCAACCAATACGAATAAAGTCATTTTAGTAAGAGGAAACCACACTCAAAATCCCTGGTAGTTTTGGAGCTATGACATACAACATTCTCAGTTTGGGATTGGTCACAAAGCTCCAAAGTGTCATTTGTAGGACAGTTTAAATATCAGCACAAATAATCTTTGTCTGACTTTTCCTAACATCTTTTTAAAATAAGTAAGTGCTCTCCCCAAACTACAGACAGATCCTTTTTCCTCACTTTTTAAAACAACCAAGGTTCTACAAGTTGCTTCTGTTGATGGGCACTTACTGACTGTATCAGACACTGTTAAGCTTCTGATACATGTTAAATTGATTCGATTCTCATAATTGTAAAGACATAAGTCCAATTTCATGCAATAATGAAATCAGGCATGCGAGTAAATAAAACAAAAGCTAGCAGGCTTCTCTTTCTTCCACCTCTCTGCAACTCTGGAGTGGGTGTTGAGACTTTGCCCTGAAAGAAACCTCCAGATACTCACCTGCCCGTGATCCTTCTTCAGCTCTTGTTACATTTTTCTCATAAAGATCAGAGATCCAGCCAAGTGCAGTGGTGCACATCTGTAATCCCAGGACTTTGGGAGACTGAGACAGGAGAATTGGGAGTTCAAAACCAGCCTCAGCAACTCAGTGAGACCCTGTCTCTAGATAAAACACAAAATAGGGCTGGGGATGTGGCTCAGTGGTTGAGTGCCCCTGAGCTCAATCCCCGGTACCAAAAAAAAAAAAAAGAGAGAGAGAGAGACCCAGAGGGTAAGAACCCTGAAAAGTCTATTCTCAAATAAGCAAATGACATGTGATTGAAACTTGGTCATGGAAAGCAAACACACTCACCATGAAGCACAGTCCACCGTGGCAACGTCTCGTGATGCGTATGCACAGACACAAGCGTAAAGAGGTGTGCGCAGGAACCTCTGGACCAGTCTTGGCAAGTGCTGTCTCCTGAGGGCAAATTTGGGACACAGAAACAGAAGTGTCCTGGGCCTTCGTGTTCCCCCATTGCTATAGGCCTCCATAGTTGGGAGGCTCCTCCCTGCCTCCTTATGCCTCCTACCATCACCCTGAGATTGAGTGACATGTGTCATCCACCTGAGCCACAGGTGGCTTGCCACTCTAGAGTATGTGGATTGAAAGGGTGGGTAATGCAGAGACATCATTTATCAATAGACGAGTGTATAAACCTGCAAGGAGGCTTCCTTGCTCCTGAAGTTGTGTCTGCAGTTAAACACCCTAACTGTCCTAGAACAGACAAACACCTCCACTGTGACATAATCGGGACGCCTGCTTTGATTTATTCCCTCTGCAATCCCTTTCTCCATCGGCACGTTGCACCAGAGAAGCTCAGAGAGCACAGCAGGGTTTGGTGGCTGCTTTGCCAAAGGTACAGGCAGCCCAGCCTCCGTCCTCAGGTATCCTACTTCAGATCCCGTGTCCCAACACGGGAGGGTGTCTCCATCACCCTGTTCCTTTGTTCTTCTGATTCTCCAGGAGCACGCCAAGCCCGGTTTCTAGGGCTGCAGTAGGAGCCCCATTTATTTGCTTGGGTCCAATTACAAATAGGCTTGTATATCCAGTGTGAGGCTTCTTCCCCTCAGAGATCACATGTGAGTCTCAGATGGCCAGGCCATGTCATTTCCTATAAAGTGGTAAATTTATATCTAGCTCTTCAGTTGCCAGGAGAGATGGTGAATTGTCTCAATTGGCAAGAAAACACGCTGGCTCCACTGAGATAGTGCCCTCCTCTTGCCCCGTGTTCAGTTACAGGGCCGTCAAGATCGCAGGACAATTCCTTCTGCAGATGGACACAGCAACTGCTAATTCCCACGCTCAGTGAGACGACGTCTGGGCTGGGATAGACATTCTGTCTCTGGGACCTATTAAGCCACTCACGTGTCTGCCATTAGCTGAAGTCTCTGAAGCTCCTGAACACCTTCCCTGGAGGTCAGGGAGATGCATTTTCAATTTCCTCCTGAAAATTGGACTGGAGCATACTATTTATGGAATATCACACAGGGAAAGAAGTACAATCTCTGGTGCTATTTTTTTCTTTTCCTTTTCTACCCTGGAAATACAAAAGGAGTTGTGATCGAAAGATGGAAGCTCAGTGGATCTTAAGAAGGAGTGAAAGCCACATCTGGGAGCCTCCTTGGATGGAAGGAGACAGACTCAGCAAGGCAGCTGCCCCAAGGCCATTATGACCAAGCAAACTCCATTTACTGACTGGCTGGCGCAGGCTCACAGGTCCCGCCCCCTCACCGCCCTCTTTCTCCCATCAGTCAACACATCAGTGTGACTCACCTGCTCCCAGCTGGCCTGTGCTGGGCACTGCAGAGACAGGAAACAGGTGAGGTATAAAACTGCCCTGGGGAATGTGCAGTCTAATCATGACAAGGCTCATTGTGACCTCTTGTCACAGAGTGACATGTGACCTGGAGACAGCCATCACAGACCTGGGATGCAGCCCTATGGCAGTACATGATGACCACAAGGTCCTCGGGGCTCACGTTCCTCCCAGCAGCCTCCTCTCCAGGATCAGAGACACATCCCTGCACTAGGGAGGAGATGGACTGAGGACAACACGGAGACACTCATCGCCAGGGGGCTTCCTGGGAGCTCTTCCTGCAAGTTCTGGCTGCATCTCTAGGTCAATACACAGACTCCTAGCTGCAAGGCCTGCGGGGAAGTAGCGCTGTTCTTCAATATGCAAAGAAAACCCAACTTCCTAAGGAGGAAAGAGGAAATACGTACGAGCAATGGGGACCCGATCACCAGGGCAGACTTTGGAAGGACACAAGCAGGTGCTGTTATGAGCGATGCCTGGGGTCCAGTTCTTTATCCTCCTCACATGGTGTGAAGCTCTTATTCCCTCACACTGAGTTTCCATCCGGTCCTACCTTCTCCAGCTTCTGCAGACACCTCCTTCTAGATATTGTGCTCAACTCAGCTGCCATGGGATCGTGGGGGACCAAACAGTCTGAACGCCCAGGCTCCACCTCAGAGCGATTGAATCAGGATCTCTGGAGGTGGGAAGAGGGCGTCAATCATTTTGAAATTGGAGCAGTTTTAGGCTTGTGAAAGGATCACGCAGAATGCATGAAGAGTCCCCGTGCACTCCCTCTCTCTGCTTGGCCTCCCTCTACGCACGTCTGTGTTACTCCGGCTCTTGGTTCCAGCTGAAGCCGATATCGGAATTGACCGCTGATTAACTGACGCCCATAGCTTTCACGAGGACTCACTCCGCATTGTGAGGTTCCAGGGGACGTGACAAATAGGTAACATCCCGGATCTACCAGACTGTGTCAAACAGAATAATGTCACTGCCCTGAGTTTCCTGTGCTCTGCTGCTAGGCACTCCCTCCCAGTTCCTGGCAACCGCTCATCTCTTACTGTCTTGGTAGCTTCACCTTTTCCAGATCGGCACAGTTGGAACCCCACGGTGGGCTGCAGTGGTTGGAGTGAGCATGTTTGGAAGGGCCCTGGGGGATCCTAAACGCAGCGGTGCAGCACAGGCTCCCTGTCTACTCACGTGGAAGATCTTCCATGACACTCCAGCACGATCCTCCCTGACAGGGAAGGGATGCAGCCAGCATCCGTGGACATGGGGTGACCTCCAACTGAGATGTCTTCCTCCTCGTGTATCACACCATCTTCCTGAGGTCAGCTACAGAATACGAAAAACAGTGTCCTCTCTCTCAGGTGCATCTGGATTCCAGAATTCATGAATTTGACAGATACATTCATCAAGAGTCAGTTCTGAGCCAAGCAGCATTCCCAGCACAGCAGAACCATCCAGAAACCTGAAACCACTGTGGTTCTTACAGCAAGTGCCTTGTAGGCCATGGATGAGCAGGAGTTGCAGGACATGGGGTGTGGGCAGGGGGAGGGCAATGGCAGGGCTCACCACTCCCCACTGCCTGCTGTCCTCACAAGGTCCCTGGAGGCAGGTAGCACTGAGATTCCACTATACAGGTGTGGACATGGAACCCAGAGAGGGAAAGGGCCTTGCCAAATGTCACATAGATGTCGGAGCAGGACTGACCTCAGGAAGGATGGCCCCACGTGTGAGATGCTCACTGATAATGGATGGAAACACTCCTCTCGTGTCCCCGGTGTGGTACATATTCATGACTGCAAATGCAGGTTCTGAAAGTCCCTTTCTCATTTACCCTCTCTGTGACTCCTGGAGATGACCTGGATGTAGGAAATGTGGTACATTGCACTTTTTCTGAAAGCCAAGTACTTTCACCTGGCGAGTGTTGAAGTGTCCCCAAACCTCCTTCCTTAGAATGGAAGGTTTGAACATCTCCAGAGCCACCTGTCTCTCCAGGATCAGCAGCACCGCATGCCATGGTCTCAGAGTTGGCTACTTAAGAACAAGTCCCTGACTTGTATTTGTAGTTATTAAATAGGTTCTTGTTCATGGGAAATGGCTCTTTAACTAGGTCATTGCTTGTTGGCATTCACGAGTTTTAAATCTAAAATCCACCCATGCTAATGGATTCTGAGCAGTACCTCAAATAGCACTCACTTAATGAAAACTGTATTTTTCCCCAATGGATCTGATAAATAATGTAGAGTGTTTGATTAAAAACAACACTAAGCAGGACAAATTATTGTGCCAGCTACCCATAAGAAGCTATTGGAGAGTGGGAATAATTGGGATAGGTTTATCCCTGCCCTCGGGATGAGACCTTACGAACAAGAAGACATTACAGAAACTCTTGGACACTCTGTGCAGGAGAGCCAGCTGCTGGCCCACCACTCAGGATTGTCATGCCAGGTGCAGCTAAAAGCTGGGTAACTCAGGCAAAATCCCAGGATTGGGTCTCATTGGCTCATCTTGGGTCACATGACTACTGCAGGACCAATCACCAAAGGTAGGACAATAGGTGACATCCAGCCATCCAGAGAGTTGAAGTATGGCCACAGCTGGTGGCAGAAGGCAGGGCCCCCTTCCTAACTACAAAGACTGAAATGGAAAGGAGATGGTTCCAAGAAAACCAGGGCTCCATTTTCAAATGGATGATTACTGGTCAGAAAGAACAGCAATGAACATCTGCTTTACCTCCAGGCCTGGGTGACACTTTCATTGCAAAAAAAAAAAAAAGTCCCCTCCAAATGAGGTTCTTTTGTTTATTTTTAATCTGTTGAGTGTGATGTTCAAGTCTCGTAAGCAGAGAAGTAAAGCATCTCAAGTAACAGCAACAGCAGGAGAAATGTCACTGCTACCACAGCCAGCCCTCAGCGTTCTTTATTAACGGGAGCAGAGGAGTCTGGGAGTGTCCTAGGGGCAGCTCTCTGGAAGGTACTCAGGGACCACGTGGTCCTGGGTTGGCATCACTGGGATCAAAAATGTCATCTGTCCCTGGATCTTATCACTCATTCCCACACCATCCTCCTCGGAATGCTGTGGCCCTCTCCTCTTCTCAGTGGATCCTGTCCATTCCCTAGAAAACGATACTAGGTACCTGAACAAGCCAGGTCCAACTGGCTGCATCCAGAAAGAATCCTGCCATTCACCCTACTGCCCTGAGAATGTTACTCAGAGTTCACAGGCTGATTGGTGACAAACGAGAAAAATGAAATAAGATGTAACAAGCCTGTTTATTTGGCAGGGGACTTGTGCATGTGGGGCAGGGGCCATGGTAAAGATATGCCAGCCCTGCAGCCCAGCCCAAAAGGTTGTGCAGTGGTTTTGGGGCACGATCTCAGGCAGGGCTCACACATCTCCCAACTCCTCCCAGTCGCAGGAGCAATTCCAGCCTAGTAATGGTCTCTTGCTATGCTTCATAAAACTCCGAACTTCTAGAGGTTAGTGGCTCTCCCACCCATCACAGGCCAGCTCATGACTTAGAAACTGCTGTGAAGAAAGAGTTGCTGGCTCCTGCCTTTCTTCACTCCTCCCTCACTTACTAGCTATTGATTCCTTCCTCGCACCAGTTTCTTTGAACCCATAATCGTTTGGCTTAAGAACTGAGAGATGCAAGCCACCGATGACTCCCAAAGTAGTTTTTAGCACTTTTTATCTTTGCAGGAGGAGGGCATTGGGCTACTTTCAGCAGAACCAGGTTCACAATCTTTAGAAGGCCTTGACTAAGTGGACTCTTTGGCCTCTGGGGAATGTGTGGTTCCTGTTTTAAGATTTTCACCTCCCAATTTTCTGCAAAATCTTGATGTAATAGGTGTTAGAAAGTCTCCTCCCGTATCTCTCTTTTCTAATTCTTGGAATTCAATGCCTCAGTGTTCATGGGGCCATGTTCTCTGCACTGGCAATCTTGTCTTGCCATTTATAATTTAAGAGCATGAGCTCAATAAGTCTATAAACTATACACCTTTTGAGAAAACTACCCGCCAGCTCACAGGTATAGGAACTGTACCATGGGCCACTCTGGGGTTTTCAGGAAGGGTCAGGTGGCCTCCAGACCCATATGATGCCTGTTCTTAGGAAAGCCAGAGTCTTCTCACTGTCCCTGGGAACATGAATGAGCTCAATAAATGGAGCTAGTGGATTACAGACAAAGAGGGTGGGATCGGGATTGGTGAGGGAGGTGCCCACGAGATGGAGGCTCTTCCGTGCTGTGCTGGGTGGTTCGTGCTCTGGCTGTCCCTGACTATTTCCGGTGCTGGGCCCTGGGTGGTGCAATGAGATCTGTCTTCCTTGTGACCAGTGGCCTGTGGTTGTACACCAACCTGCCCTCCCTCTGAGGGGCTTTCAATCTCACTGCAATCCATCTCATTAGACAGAGGAAGGTGGTTCTCTGTTCTTAGTGACACCACGGTTTGGAAAAGTACCAAGGAATTCACAGAAAGCAAACAAATTGACCAGCCAATCCCTCATTATGTTTTGGACATGAGTGCCCCTGTTCTGAGCGTAAGATGCAAGCCTAAGCTTTGAGGATGGGTAAAGAAGCAGGAACCACTGGTTCAGGGCTGAGCTTCTAGAAATAACTCCTTTTTCTTGACTTTTAAAAGCCTCTATGCATCACATTGATTCCCATTTCTAAATGCATCACATTGATTCCCATTATTTCTGTGGATGTTTTGATCCTTCCCCTTCTAATGAACCCAACAAAGAAAAAATGTCACAAACCCCAGAAAGGTCCCATGCACTCTCATGGCACAAACTGGCTTTGGGCACAACTCTAAGGGGGCAGGCTCACTCATAGCACAAACCAAACCTAAAGGAGTTCAGAGGTGGAGTTGTGGACACTGGGTCTGATGGACCATGATCCCTGTCCTCCTGGAACCCGGCCTACTGGCTAACTCGAGGTGTTTTTCTATGACCCCATCAGACTCCTGAAACTTATCTTTAGCACCCAGTTCTGTTTCGTGAATTCTAACCCAATATGACCAAAAATGTGCTCAAATAGACTCAGCCCACAAAGCAGATCCATGGAACTTTGGATCTGAAAGAGAGTTTACCACAGTCACCACTGGCCACAGGAAGCAGTGAGCAAGATCAGGTCCATAGGGACCTACACATGGCCACCCAGGGTTCTGGGGTCACAGCAGCTCCGCTTCAAATCCTGCCCTCTATGCTAAATCTGCTAAAAGTGAAATTCCTAAGAAGCACTGAATTTAATACAGTGTGCTTGAGCAAATAAAAACAAAACAAAACAAAGAAAAACATGATTCCTAAATCTGACAGCTCCCCAAAGAGGTTCTGAGAACTCCGGTCATAGCATCAGGAGACAGCATTGATGGAAAAATAGGCGAAGCATAAGAAAAGTTTAATGGGCACTGCTTAGCCAGTCAACCAGTCAGCTGGTCACAATTTAATTTGCAAACTGACCGCAGGACTCCTGCAACTAACCAAAACTCAGTTACTACGGTTAAATGAAATATTGTTTTCTTCTGTTGGTGCCAATGCAGGACCAGAGTCCAAATCAGTAGCCCTTTAGAAATCACATTTAACAATTAATGCATTAGGGCAGTGGATGAGGGTCCTCTCGTTAATGACTATGGCACAATGGTCCTGTGAACGGCTGATTCGATTTTAGTTGCATTGTGTAGGGTTTGTGAAGTCTATTCGGTTCTTCAAACTCCCTTCAGAGTTGTTAGGCTCTCAGTAGTTAAAATTCTGGTCCAGTTTTGGACACTGCCTGGTGACTGAGTGGCCAACTGTCAATCAGTCCTTTAGCATTTCAGTGGCTGCAGAGCAGGATGATTGACAGAGTTAACGATGACTCCATTGTGGAAGCCCTCTGGGTCCACAGGCATAAAAGTGTTTGGGAAGCAATGGAGACATGTACAGAGAGACTTCCTGGGAAGGCTGCCGAGCAGGCTGCTGTGTCTAAATCCCACTCTGTTGTCCCTTCCTGAAAATACTTTGGTCCACATGGACAATTGGGTCACTCTGTGAACTTCAGAGAATTCTCCACTCTCCCCTGCTCCTAGATTCTCCACTCTCCCCTGCTCCTAGATTCTCCTGGCTCTGTTTATGCAAGTGTACCTACAGGAATCTATGCCTGTGGTTGTGTCTACTTGACTCTTTATACTGAGTGAAGAGTGTTCTGTACATAGGTGCACCAATGTTTGGGGCATAAATATTTAAAATCATATCTTGTTGTTGGATGTTTCCCTTAACCCGTATGAATTGACTTTCTTTGTCTCTTCTAATTAATTTTGGCTTGAAGTCTACTTTGTCTGATATAAGAGTAGCCATCCCTTCTTGCTTTCGGGCTCTATTTGCATGGTATATATCTTGGCCCATTCTTTATCTTCAGTCTGTGGATGTCTTTACCTGTAAGGTGAGCCTCTTAGAAGCAATATATGGTGGGTCTTGTTTTTTTCATCCATTCTGCTAATCTATGTCTTTTGATTGGAGAGTTTAGACCATTTATATTCAGTGCTACTATAGAGATTATTTTATTTTCTGCCATTTTGATTTGTTTCTAAGACTTAATTCAGACTTGATTCTCCTTTAATCAACTATTCTTCTAGTGAGATTCATCTATATGCAGCTCTGACATTTTTTAGTTTCTTTTCTGTGAAATATTTTATCATGTTTTGCTGTGCTGGCTTAGTGATTATGAATTCTTTTAGTTTCTCCTTATCATGGAAGGTTTTCATTTCATCCTCAGTTCTGCAGGATAGTTTTGTTGAAAATAGCAATCTGGCTGGCCACTTGTTATCTTTCAGGGCTTGGTATATATTATTCCAAGTATTCCTGGCTTTCAAGGTCTGGGCTTTGATGTCAGTAGAAATCCTAATTGGGTTAACTCTAAATGAGACCTCCTATTTTCTCTTGTGGCTTTTAAGATTCATCCTTGTTCTGTATATTAGGTATTTTAATTATAATGTGTCTTGGAGAGAATATTTTTGATCTCACCTATTTGGGGTTCTGAATGATAACTGTATTTATATTTCCATTTTGATCCTAAGGTTTGGAATTTTTTGTGACATTGTTTTATTGAAAGGTTGCGGATTCCTTTAGTTTGTATTTCAGTTCCTTCATGTATGCCAGAGATTCTTAGATTTGGGCTCTTATTGTTATCTCAGATTTCTTGAATATCCTTAATGGTTTCTTAATCCTTTCTTTAATTTTGACTTTATTTTCAAGATTATGTGCTTTCTCTTAAATGCCTGAGAATCTGTTCCATGTGATCCTATAGAAAGTGCCCACTACCCCCTGGTTTTACCTCCAAGTTTCCCTGGGCTCATGTAGTGATCACCCCTGTTCACTTCTGATACAATTCTAGGAGGCCCCCACAGATCTTTGGTGTGTCAAGGTGCCTACCAGCTTTCCTCAGGGGGAAAGGAGATGGTCTCTAGTTGTCTGTGATTTAGGAGCCAGATTACTTCCCCTAGGGGATGCAGTCTTGTGCCTCCTGAAGAAAAACTTCATGTATCCATGGCTGTCAGATCCATTTCTTTCTGGATGGATTACTGAGACAGCTCATTTCAAAGGCATTCTCTCTGGTTCTATTTGGTGCTCTCTGAAGGTGGGGAGAAGCTGTGTTGATTTAATTTCTTCTAGGGAGGCTGACCATAATTTGGATTACACTGCTTGATCTCCTACACTGTCTTTGCTGCTCCTATCCAGTTTTAAATTGCTGGGCTTCTCTTTCCAGCTGGTTAGAGGAAGTGAGTTTATGGGCTTCTCCTCTCCCTCTTCATCTCCCTAATACTCCTACCCCTGACCCCATCCTGGCCAGGGTTTGGGTTCAAGGAATTCAGTCCTTATTTTCATGCTCTGGTAAGCACACTCCAAGTCCCTCCAGATCCCAAGCTGTCCAGTACTGAGTTTAGAGCCTTCACTTTATGACCCCTACCTATTCTTTCACAGATCTCTTTCTGGGTGTGGAGGGATCCAAGGTTGCTGCCTAGGAACACTCCACCACCTTTTGACCTCATTGCATCTTTTATTAAGTATTCTTGTCACTGGTAATAAATGAGATGCTTTATTCGGACTGTCTGTGTGTGTAGCCCTCAGTAAACATCAGCTAATAGACTACTTTATGCTTCCCTCTTTAGGAGATGGCTTACCATTTCTGCACCTGAGAATCTAAGAATCTATGTTCATGATTAACCCACACATTCTACTCAAGGTTAATTATCAAGTTTCTGTCTATGTGGCCCCACAGGAATATCCTATACTTTAGCTTCTTAAAATAAAAAAAGCAGAAGAAAAGATTAAAAAGACATCTAACTTCATAAGACTAGCCTCACACTCATTTCCATAGCTCTTATTAGTGGAAAAAATAAAAAGAGGTAAACACTTGCCAACAGTCTTTATTTCAAAGCACAAACTGTTGGCACATGTTTGCATCTTTCAGCTTTTGAACAATCAATGTCATTTTTTTTCTACTTCAAGCATTAGAAACAATGGCAATTTTGAGCTGAAGAAATGTGATATTTAGATTTTGACAACATGCTTCCTTCCCCAATATAGGCTGTCAGACTCCTGAAAGATCCGTTTGGATCTGTCTCCAGGAGCAAACGTATTCCTTAATTTGATCACTGCTAAATAAGTTGTTTTGCAGCTGCCACCAGTGATGGGGAAAGTCTGTGAAGCTCCCCGAGCTGCCTTGCATCCCAGAAGCCACCTGTGCCCGGGGTCTTCAGAACTGCCCATCCTGGTAATGTAAAGCACTTGTGAGCTTCTGAAGGCCCCAAATTCAGTGAAATAGGAATAATTGGCCAAGTTCTGTGAAGGATTTGGTTCCCCAGAGGAAGGAGACTTTGAGAGCTGAATCTGAAACACATGAACAAGTGAAAATGGATGAAGATGAAGGTCCACAGTGTCAGAGACAGAGCCTTCATGGACACGGGGAGAAGTGGAGGGAGACTTGATTACCACGTCCACTCCAGCCCAGGGGAGAACATGCAGCCCCTGGAGGAGGGGCATCACCACAGTCAACACAACCCTGATCTCATCACCCCTGCCAGAGACTGAATCTCTCAATTAGGTTTTCCCCTTTAAATGTGGAATTTAATTAGTTTCTTATATGCTTTTCAAAAGGGTATATAATCAGTTATCTCCTAAAAGCAGCATCTCAAGAATATAATATTCTCACAATATTTCCTAAGTAATGGAAGATATTTTGGAAAGCATTAGTGTTCACAGGACTGAGGCTAGAGTCTGTAACTCAGCTGGATTGTATTTATCACTGAAATAATAACATTACTTCAGCCATTATGATGGAAGGCACTATATTTCTTTAATTTTTTTACGTTTTATTGTGGTACAGAACAAGAAAAAAAAGATAATCTTGAAAGCTGTAAGGAAGAATAAAAAATCCAGAATAGCCAAAGAAATTCTGAGCAATTAGAATAAGTCTGGAGGCATCACAATACCTAACCCCAAACTATACTACAGAGCTACAGTAACAAAAACAGCATGGCAGTGGTATAAAAAACAAGCAAGCATAAGGACCAGTGGAATAGGGTAGAAGACAGAAGCAAACCCACACCCTTACAGTCATCTCATCTTAGACAAAGATGCCAAAAACACAAGGTGAGGTAAAGACAGCCATTTCAACAAATGGTGCTGGGACAACTGGAAATTCATATGTAGAATGAAATCAGATTCTGACCTCTCACCCTGCACAAATGTCAACTCAAAAGAGAATGAAATTCCTAGGAACTGTTCCAGAAATGCTAGAACTATTAGAAGAAAGCATAGGGTCAACAGTCCAATATATTAGCACAGGTACTGACTTCCTTAAGAAGAAGAGCCCTAAATCTCAAGAAATAAAAGTTTATGCAAAACAAAGGAAGTGATTGAGAGTGTGAAGAGAGAGCCTGCAGATTGGGAGAAGATCTTTTCTAGCTACTCTTTTAACAGAGAATTAATATCCAGAATATATAAAGGATTAAGACAATAGACATCAAAAAAAAATAACCCAATTAAAAATACAGGCAAATGTACTAAACACATACTTCTCAAAAGAAGAAATTCTAATGGACAACAACCTATGAAAATGGCCAACATCCCTAGCAATCAGGGAAATGCAAATAAGAAGTATATGAAGATTTCATCTCACCTCAATTAAAACAGCAAACATCAAGATCATAAATAATAAATGTGGGCAACAATGTGGAGAGAAAGAAACACTCATTATGGCTGGGACTGCAAATTAGAACAACCATGGAAATGAGCATGGAGATTCCTCAGAGGACTAGGAATGGAGACACCATGGGACCCAACTGTCCTGCTCTCCAGTGTTTATCCGGAAAAACTAAACTCAGCATGCTGCAGTGATACATGCCATCCAATGTTTCCATCCATGCAATTCAAAATAGCCAAGTTAGAGAACCAGCCCAGGTGATGGTCAACAGATGACTAGATGAAGAAAACATGGTACGTGTACACAATGGAGTTTTACTCAGCCCAGAGGAAGCATGAAACTGTGGAACTGGCTAAATGGATGGAGCTGGAGGACATCATGCTAAATGAAATAAGCCAGCCTCAAAGTCGAGGTTAGAATATTGTCTCTCACATGTGGAAGCTAGAGAGAAAATAAGAATTTTAAAAGGGATCTCATGAAAATAGAGGAAGACCAATAATTAAAGGAAGAGGGTCAAGTGGGAGGGAGGAGGGGAGGGCAGAGGAGCACAGGACAATGAAACAGACTGAATCATGCCACGTGCATTTATGAGATCATCCCAATGAATGCCACTGCACGTATGGCTACACAGCCCCAAGTAAACAATTGATAAATAGAAGGAAGATAAATAGAGTATAGGAAGGGGCCCAGGAGGAGGAAGAGAGAGGGGATGGGGAAAAACTGAGGCATGAAATGGAGGAAATCATCTCACATGCATGAATGAATGTGTCACCAATAAAGCAGATAAAGGCTTTTCATTGAGGTAGGACATGTATAACGTAACTGTATTGTTTTAACCGCACAGTTGAGGAAGGATGGGTACAGTCACTGTGGTGTGCCAGGTTACTTTTGAAGGGTTCTCACTCTGACGTCTTTCTCATGTTCTGATGTCTTTCATTTTACTCCTAAATAGGGACATCAGATGTGCAGACAATACCCACACAAGGAGCAGAGCGAGTCCTTGCTGGGAACTGGCAGGACTGAAATCCCAGAGAGCAGGGGAGCCCGCAGAGCAGGAGCATCTCCAGACTGGATCACAGGGCGCCTCTGTGACAGCTGGAACCTGGCCCCTAGACGGACAACCCCTTTCCCTGCTGGCACTCGGGGTGAATCATGAACCCCTGCAGGGTCCAGCCTGGCAGCCCAGACCTGCCGCCCATGCGGCATCGAAGTCCCTGGGGCCACTTTCAACCTGTACATCTGACCTTCCAGGAATAACAAGCTGCTCCAGAAGAGGAGGAGTGCCAGGAGCGGTCAGGACCTGAAACCTGTGTTGACATCTCAGAGGAAGTGGCCCTGGGCTCCACTGGATCTTCACACAGCCCCCTCTTTTCCTTACGATAGTTCCCTCTCTCGTTGATAGAAAGCAACGTGCATGAGACGGGGTCCCACTCTGTTGATGGCGGCAGGGGGCACACATTTCCACAGGACCAGCAGGTGACCCAGAGGCTCTGCAGAGCATGGGTCTCTGGTCTCCCATGTCAAGGTTAGAATATTTTCTAATCCGCATTGTACGGCAAAGCAGCCAAAGACCATGAGTGAGCAAACGGGCATGGCCTCATGCCAATCAACCTTTATCTGGAAAACCTGGGAGGCAGGACTGGGCCCTCGGCCTTGGTTAGCTAACCCCTGGGGCAGGGGCACCCTGTCAGTAGCCCGATCCTGGTGCACTGTTGTCTCTGAGCTATTATTCAATCTGCAAACCAGACTTAACTGATAACCAGGCAAAGCTGTTTTTCTTTTCTTTTTTTTTTTAGTAGATAAGAAAATAAATTATTTCTGGAGGAGATTCCATTAACTTCCTTTCCCCATGGACAGAGATGGTTTCATATCTATTTGCAAATTCAATTCAACATAGCTTCTCTTCATACAAAGTTGGTTTTTGACTTCTCCCTTGAACTGCTTATCGCTGGGTTCCTCATATGGCAGGGAATCAGGTCCCTCAC
Source organism: Geosciurus inauris (assembly GCA_004024805.1). Classification (NCBI taxonomy): domain Eukaryota; kingdom Metazoa; phylum Chordata; class Mammalia; order Rodentia; family Sciuridae; genus Geosciurus; species Geosciurus inauris. The sequence continues at coordinate 3,389 of PVHX01025265.1, read as the reverse complement.
AAATGAGTTAAATAATGTGTTCATTTTATATCTGTCTAGGGGTCATGATTTTATCATCTTGGGGGGCATTACCCTGCTGAATTTTGCACCCTGACAGGAGTTGACAGATGGCGGATCTCTGTCTTCTATTGCTTTCCTGAAGTATAGACCCTCCTTTCTGCAACCAAACCTTCTGGGCCCCTGTCCCACCTACTGGCTCAAAGTTGTGGAGACAGAATGAAGACTTGGAACTTCTGGCTGTCACTAACACACACGTGGCCATTAGGAGCCACAGTGGCTGACAGTAACTAGGCACCTGCTGATCACCCCAGAGGTCCTGCAAATGGGAGAACTGAGACTCAGAGAGGCCAAGCAACTTGCCTGTGCACACAGAGCTAGTGAGTGATAGAATTTCAACCCAGACCCCAAGCTCTTAAACTTAGTTGCTCATCTCACACTCTCAGCTCAGATTCTTTCATTCATAAAGTGGGCGTGAGTGTAAAGGTCTGTGTCCCGGACGTACTCTCCATTACCTCTACAGGCCTGTACTTGCTACTTATCCCCGCGAGCCATGGCAGATGGCAGTGGGCGCTGCTGCTTGGACTAGAGTGGGCACGGGGTGGGCAGACAGTGGAGCAGGAGTGGAGGCAGGAGGGGAGGGGCTCGAGGCAAGACAGGGATGTGCCTCCATCGCAGCCAGGAGCCCTGTGGGAGCCCAGCCCCGGACAGGCCTGAGAACTGCACTGGAAACCACAGGGCGTCCGTCCTGCTGTGAGCCCCGGTTCTTAGCACAGCTCTGATTTTATCCAAGTGTCCTGCCTTTGCTCACAGAGCCACAGGTTTCAGGGGATGCTAACTTCACCCTCAGCTCATGAATTAGACCCTTAGCCATGCAAGGCCTTTGGTGACACGGCAGAGGCTGTGGTGGAGTACGAGTCCAGGCAGGCCTTTGGTGACATAAGCAGGACGGGGTCGGGCCCACAGAGCGCAACCGCAGGGAGGTTCCGGGCGCATCGCCTGGTCTTTGCAAATGCTGATGCGATATGGTTGCAGAAGCCCTGTAGCTCTGCTTGGACTGAGAAGTCTCACAAGGCCTGGGGGAGGCTTCCTTGCAGGAGCAGAGCAGAAACAGGCAAAAACCTAGAGCAGAAACTAGAAGTCCGGCTGCAGATTCCACCAACACCAGACTTCTGCTAGTTGTCACCTGAAAAAGAGGACTCTCTCATCAGGTAAACATGTCTCAGTCAGGGTTTCCAGCTGCCTGCCTTGCTCTGGCCTGGGACCTCTTAGGACAGATCCTCCTGCCCCACCAGCCTGACCTTAGAGCAGCAGGCAGTGTCAGGACGTTGTACTTCTGGAAGCTTCAGTCTTGCCCAAGAAAGAGCAGAGTCCTTAAGCGCTGCAGAGGGGACAGTCCTGCCCTTCCTGTTTTCCTAGGAGGAGGGGGCACTTGCTCTGAGGTTCAGGAATCTGGGATTCCCTCTGCGAGACAGCAGCTGCCTCCTTGCCACTTTTAGATTATGTTTAGATTTCAAGGATTTCTTGTAAAAAGGAACAGAAGGGGACTTGCCATTTCAGCTCTAACTTGAAGAGAGCCTGGAAGTTGTCACTCATGTGCTTAATGAAACAAAGCTGCCTAAACAAAGTCACTGTCCCTTCTCAGACCCATCAGAGAATGGAGGGTCTCTGACCCTTTCCACGAGGTTCTTCCTTGGCCCCTCGGGTCAGGTTGGTGAAACAGGACAGATCTGCTCAAGGAAAAGGATGATATGCATCATTTAACGTGTTGAAAGTAAAATCCCCATGTAGAATTCCATGTTCAGTGAAAGGCTCTGAAGGAGCGGAGGAGAAATTAAGACATTCCCAGACCAACAGAAGCCCAAGGCACCGGCTGGCGTCCCAAGTCCCCTGCAGGATATGCCAGCAGGCTTTGCTCAGGCAGATGGAGGTGTCCCAGGAGGAACCAAGAGCCACAGGAGAGAGGAAGAGCCCCTGAGGACGGCCAGACCAAGAACCTTCTATAACTCTTGTTAATTGGCTTAAAGTCTAGCTCTTTGTTTATTCCATAGTAGTGACGTCCAGTGGGTGCTTGCAGCACGGAGATAAGGAAGGGAAGCCCAGCCACCTTCCCAAGGCGCAGGAGGAAGAATCACAACACTCTTCACAAGGCGCCTGAACACCCTGAACTGGCACAGCACATCTTGACGGTGGACTTGGATTAAAGTGTGTTTGAGAAACTCCAGGATGAGCATGAACGGTTCTTACAAAGGAGTATAAGCAAGAGGAAATAAAAGAAAATTTTAAATGTTAAGTTAAAACCAGAAAAAGGCAAAAAAAAAAAAAAAAAGAAACAAACGAGAATGCAATGCACTGAACAGAGAGGTACAGGGCGGCGAGCTTGCAGCCGACTATCAAAGTAAAAGCGAAAGATGTGAATGCACCAACTAAATGACAGACATCATCAGAGTGGATAAAGTAAAACTGAAACCCAACTTTACACTATCCACAAGTAACCTACTTCAAATATAAAGAGGCACGTGGAGAAACGTATGGTAACACTAGTAGAAGAAGACAAAACAAATCCTGACCTAGTTATATTAGTTTCCAACAAAGCAGAATTGGTGGCAGGGAAGGTCATCAGGGATAAGGGATTCACAGAGTGCCCAGGTACCACTGTCCAAGAAGACACAACCTAAACTCTTGTGCACCCAGCAAAGGAGGTAGGCTTTGGTACAGCACTAGGGACAAACCAAGACCTTGGGCATGCTGGACAAGCGCTCTACCACCGAGCTGTGCCCCAGCCCTTTCATAACAATTGATTTCCAGACAGGGTCTCAATAAATTACCCAAGTTGGCTTCAGACTTGATCTTCCTGTTGACTACCCTCCACCCCCCAGAGTGCATACTGGCATTATTGGAATGCACCCCATAGAAAGCTCTATTTCAAATTCATTTCCTGGGGTCCCTCTTCCTCTTAGGGCCAGGGACCAACTTTCTATCACTTTTCCTCTCCTTGCTGGCAGGGGAGCAGCTGCGCCCTGAGCGCATTCAGCAGCAGTGCCCACACTGAGCACCAGGACCTGGTCTTCCAATTCCAGGCTGTAACAGAAGGGATCAGGGGGCCATTAGGAGGATGAATGGGCCCAGAACTTGGCAGGAAACAGCACAGCCTGGCCATGCTCCGCATGTTTGTGAGACAGCTAGAGATCACCACAGGGACAATGGCAGAGGCACTTCTGGGACTTAACTGGAAGCCTCATGGCCATTAACAGACACTCTAAGTCTCCCCTGCTCCCCCCGTAACTTGCACCCTGTAGGGTATTAAAAGCTTGGGATCCTTACCTTCTACCCTTCAGAGGCCAGGGGTGTCAGGGGGACCAGGCTGCTGTTGCCACGACCTCTCAGGACAA
>PVHX01025264.1:0-22606 GCA_004024805.1 Geosciurus inauris | reverse complement strand
TGCTTATAATTTTGTGCAAAGTTAGAAAAATTATGATTGTAATAATTTTTTTTTCTATTTGCCTCAACAAATATTTTCAGTGAATAGTGTGTACAGCTTCTGAAAATTTGTTTTTTTTCTGTTATGTTTGATAACATGTATTTAAATGCAACTTTTGAGAAAAATAAATAAAAATTAAAATTAAAAAAAAATAAATAAAAATAAACAGAATTTTAAAAAAAATAATAAAATAAAATGTAAAAAAAAAAGAAAGTACCATTTTAAATATTGATTAGAGTGACTTTATGTCCTCCATTGAGGGATCAGTAAACTCTATTGCAACTAAGGTGGTGACCACTACTTTTCTTCTATTTACTTTTCTCTTCCCCTCCTCTGGTAGTAAAAGAAATTGGGATGAGGATAGAGTTAGATAAAGAAAGCTTTTTCAGGTATATGTTCTTAGCATTATAATAGAAGGAATTTTAATAATTTTTGCAGCAATACAATGTACTGTGGTAAATAAATTGAAACAATTAAAGTGCATGCCCTTCAGAGTGGGTGTGTCTATGTGTATACTTACATAATATATAGGCGATTTCATGCAAGTGTACTAGTTTTAAAACTGGTTCAGTTCCTTCACAAATATTAAAGTTAGTAAATATATAAACACATTTGAAATTTGAAAGCAAAAAAGAAAATAAAATATTTTGAGACATTCAGTTCATGGTTATATACCTTAGAAACTTTATTTCAAGACTGGATTTTCTCTTTCCATACAAATAATGACTATTAGATTATGGGAAAAAAAGTAGAGTTTTCAATATTGGATGAATTAATAGTAATGCTCATTTCTTAGGTGGACTGTAGTTAGAGGCATGGGACATGGATCCAGATTGGTGAGGTTCAGATCATCCCCCTGCCAGGTATGTAACCTCTCTGCACCTCAGTTTGTTTGTTTTTTTAATTTTTTTTTTTGGTTGTAGATAAACACAATATCTTTATTTATTTTTATGTGGTGCTGAGGATCGAACCCGGTGCCTCATGCATGTGAGGCAAGAACTCTACCACTGAGCTACAATCTCAGCCTGAGTTTTCTTGGTTTTAAAATGGGGATCATACTATACTTACCCCATAGGATGGTTGTGAAGATTATGTATGTTAACATATGTAATAAGCTAAAAACGTATATGGTAGGTGTAAAAGTGCTGAGAATATATTAGTTGTGGTTTTTTACAAACCTGACAGTAAAGTGCAAACATTTGGAAATTTCCCAAGACTTGGTGACAACCTGTCTGTTGAAAGCAGACATTAACACATCTGTAATTTCACCAACTCCTTTGTTTCTACTGAAAAGTACTAACCAAATCTGGTACCACAGTACATGGTTAATATACACACACAGGCAAAGTACAAAATAATGAAAGGCCTGAATTACGCTGTAGCATTTCTCATCATTTAAACATGAACTTATGTAGATTATCAAATTGGGTACCCTATGAATATCAATGTGCTAAAAAATTTAGAAAATGTAATTGGAATTTTTCTGGAAATTTCTTTGTTTATATTTTATCTGACATGAGAAAATAATTTTTCTCAAGAAATATGACAATAATAAATGGAAGTCAAAAACATCCATTCATTAATTTAGACAACAAATAAAAATATGAAGGTAATTAAAGTAAATTATAAAAGCACTCTACTTAATATAATGGGGAAAAAAAAGAAAAAGTCTCTAAATGCCTGTTTAATTTTCTTGTCATGTAGAATAACCAGCTGTGATAAAAAGAGGAAAATTTCTTGTCTCTTCTTTTGTATACAAATTTTATCCTCTAATTTTTGGACTTTAAGTGTTATCAATTAAGTTAGTAGTAAATTAATCATTATTCCCAAAGCAAATGTACATTTGCCTTAAATTCAACAGTTTAAGATTTAAAATAAAGAACCATACAAGTAACAGCTAAGTATAATAGAGTAACACGTATTTTATTAACAAAACTAGCTAAGAAATGTCTTCTTATGAAAGAAATTTTCCATTAACATTTTCCATTTTCTAAATAAGTAGACCCTTCTGCTATGCCTAATGGGGAAAATCTTAATCCTAAGTGATTAGACATTTTACAGTCAAGTACGGCTGACAAGAATCACTTTAGGCTCTTCAGAATTTGGGATTATGCAAAAGAGAATTGTCGTGGTATGCCCATATTGGAAGAGAAGAAGGAGCACAACTGAAAAACTACATACATTTATTTCTAATGTTGCTTAAATAATAGTCATAGATATTCTATGACAAATTATAACTGGGCCTACTTCTCTACTCCCTGGCCTTACCCAGCTTCACAAATATTGTAGGACAAAGGGAGAAAAGTTTTTTCTTTTTTGGTTTTCTTTCTACTCCATCAGTTTCTCTGGCCATATAGCCTACCTTCCGTATCTCCTTCTATCCACGGTCAGTCTTGGCTTTCCTGACTCCTCTCCTGATGACCAAGTCTAATCTTCTGAGTGATACATGTTTTTTTGAATTACACCAAAAACATGTTTTAGTCAGCTTTTTTTTTTTTTTTTTTTTTCCCCTGCTGTGACTAAAGGAGCTGACCAGAACAACTGTAAGGAGGAAAAGTTTATTTGAGGGCTCATGGTTTCAGAAGTCTTAGTCCAGGGAAGGCCGACTCTATTCCTCCGGGCTCAAGGTGAGGCTGAACATCATGGCGGGAGAGTGTGGCAGAGGGAAGCAGCTCACATCAGGAAGCAATAGAGAGAGCCTCCACTCTCCAGATACGAAATATACCCCATAGCCATGCCCCAATTAACCACTTCCTCCAGCCACACCCTACCTGCCTCTAGTTACCACTCAGTTAATCCCAACAGGGATTAATTCACTGATTGGACTAAGACTCACAATCCAATCATTTCTCCTCTGAACCTTCTTGCATTCTCTCATACATGAGCTTTTGGAGGACATCTCATATCCAAACCATAACATCTAACACAATTCCATTTGCCAAATCTTTCTTCCATATTTTACACCTTCACAACTCAGTTCTAAATTCAGTTGCATTTTAATTATACTCCTGAGTGTGATGAAACAATTTTTCTGCAATAGTATCTGGAACAGTCTCCTCTCCTTGATTTGTATACCCTTTTGACTTGTTTCCAACTTTCTAATACTCTTTATTTTTTAGAGGAATTTTCTAACTGAAGCCCTTTTATTGAATCCCAATTTGCTGTGCAGCAAACCAAATTTGTCTTCACTGTTCCATTTATCTCACTTACTTTTCTTGCCTCCTTGTCTGCTCCACCAATCTTCAGTAGAAAAGGTTTATGCCTGAGGCAAACTCTTGTTAACACCATTCTTTGACCCATGCTAGATGAATCTCAGCCCTGAGCTGTCTGCTTCAGAGAGCTTCACGTTGGTTCTCTTCTGGGGCAAGGAATCTATGAGAAGGAAATATGCCAGTTCAGATCCTGCGCCCCTTGCAGAACTTTCCAAACTACATGAAGGTAACTTGAACTTAGGAATTCCCTGCTCAACTCCACTTCCAGAACCTGCACAGTTCTTTTCACTGAGGTGGTGTTCCTCAGAGAAGATATAACGTGCACTGTGGAGGTGGCCTTTGGCTGTGGCTTGCAGGAGTGTGGACCATTTGGTCTGAAATACCAAGAGGGAAGTACAGGATGCCTTTCAAAAGGGGAATAAATCAGAGGAGAGAGAGGAGCAGGGCTGTAGGCTGTCAGATTCTCCTATGGAACAAATCTAATTGCAGTACTTCAAGGAGAACAGAAATTCTAAATCTGACCTAATCTTGGTTATGAAGGTATACTTGTCAAAATAGGAGGTCAGAATAAATAAATATTTGTTAGCCTGATTTAGATCTTTTAAATATTTAAACATATGGCACCTGGTCTTCCTGGATACCGCAATCTGTTTTGTGTTCCCATTTTTGCACATATTTCAATTTCCTCTTCTTATTTTTTTCCCTCTCTCTGTCTTTCTCTGTGTTCTATCACAGTAACCTCAAATGCCATTTGTTTTCTTTCCCTTCCCTCTTATTGTGTTACTGTCATTTCAACTTCCTCATTCTGGTAGCGGATTGTGATAGATCTGCATTACCTGGGCAGGCCAGCAGCAGAGTCAACCATGTTGTATAATCCTAGAGACTCAAATTGCACAAAAACATCACCTTTCTTCAGTTCCTTCTAGGCTTCTGATGGCAACTCACTCATACCTCTTCCTTTGGCTCCCTGGACAAATTATACCAAATTGTTGGTGGAATAAATAGTAGAATTATTAAATTTTTCTGACCTAGGAAATGCCAACATTCCCACTCCCAATAGGAGCCCACTAATAAAAGTTCTGGAGTCTAAACCCCCAAGAATTGATTCCAATAGCAGAAGATGGATTTCTCAGCTGCAGACTAGAGATCAAGCCTATCTTTTGTTCTATCTGAGCCTTCAGCAGATTGGATGGTGCCCATTTATGCTTCTTTACTTGGTCTACTGACACAGATGCTAAATCCTTCCAGAAACAACTTACAGATACACCCAGAAATATTGTTTTACCAACTATCTGGGTATCCCTAACACAATCAAGAGGACACATAAAAATAATCGTCACATTAACTGAGCAGAAATATATATATATAACTCTTGACTCAGGTCAGCTAGTGAGGAGACCAACATAGTTTTCTTGATTTTTAAAAAATTTAGGCAAAATTCATATACCATAAAATTTATCCCTCAACACACACACTTCCATTACTTTTAGGGTATCTTTAGAGTTGTCCAACAATCACCACTCTGTAATTCCAGAACATTTTCATCATTCCCAAAATAAACTCTGTGCCCATTTATAGTACACATTCCCTTCTATCCTTCAACACTTGGCAAACAGTAATCTTCTGTCTATATAGATTTTCCCATTCTAGACATTTCATATAAACAGTATCATAAATGTGTGATCTCTTTGTCCCTATATTTTTCACTTATCATAATGTTTTCAACATTCATTGACATTGTAGCATGAATTGGTATTTCATTCTTTTGTATGACTAATATTTCCATCTATGCGTATACTCCATTTTGTTTTTCCATTCATCAGTAGATGGACAGCTTGGGTATTTCCACTTTTTGTTTATAAGTAATTCTGCTTCTTAGAGTTTCATGTGCAAATGTTTGTGTGGACATATGTTTTTAATTCTTGAGTAACATCTAGGAATGAAATGGTTAGCATATTTATTTAACTATATGAGCACTGCGAGACTGTTTTCCAAAGTGACTACATCATTTTATATTACCACATACTCATTAACATTTGTTATTCACTGTCTTTTTTATTATGGCCATTCTAGTAGATGTGAAGTAGTATCTTATTATTATTGTGTTGATTTACATTTCTCCAGTGAGTAATGACATTGGCCATCTTTTTATATGCTTATCGGTCATTTGTAAATCTTTGCAGAAATGTTTATTGAGATCCTTAGTTCATTTTGTAATTGGCTTGTCTTCATTATGGAGTTATAAAAATTCTTTATAAGTTCTAGATAAAACTCCCTTATCCAACATACAATTTGCAAACATTTTCTTTTATTATGTGAGTTTTCTGTTTTACTTTATTAGTAATATCCATTGAAGCACAAATTTTTAAATTTTAATGAAATATAATTTATCCATATTTCCTTGGTTTCTTGTGTTTTGGGTATCTTATTTATGAAACCGTTTCCTCAAGTCACAAAGATTTACATGTATTTTTTGTTTCCTAAGAGTTTATATTTATAGCTCTTACCTTTTAGGTCTTTGATACACTTTTAATTAATTTTGTATTGGTGTGAGGTAGGGGCCCAATTTCACCTCTTTGCATATGTTCACATGAACATTCTTCAGCTGTACCTGCAAAACTTCCCACATTGAATTGTTTCAGCTTCCTCATTGAGAATAAACTCATCATAAACATGTGGGTTTCATTCTAGACTATCAATTTTATTGCATCGATATACATGTCAATGTCAATACCTCATTGTCTTGATTAATATAGCTTTGCAGTTAATTTGGAATATAGAAAGCATAGAAACTGCAACTTTGTTGTTCTTTTTCTCCATTATTTTGGCTACCTATTTTGGTCTCGTGTTCCCATGAGTTTGGGAGCAATTTGTCCATTTCTGGGGGCCGGGGGGAGGAAAAAAAGGAAAACAAAACAAAAGAAAGCCAACTGACATTTTGAGAGGGATTACATTCCATCCATAGGTCAGTAGGAGTATTGCCTTACTAACAACATCAACTCTTCCAATCAATGGATGCAGATGCATTTCTACTTAATATCTTTAATAACTCCCAAAGATGTTTTGCAGGTTTTGGTGAAAAACGGGTGCACTTCTTTTGTTAAATTAATTCTAAATATTTTATTGTTTTTGATGCTATCATAAATGAATTGTTTTCTTTATTTTCAGACTGATCATTGCTAGTATGTAAAGTACAATTGATTTTTGTGTATCGATCTTGAATCCTGAAAAATTGCTGAACTCTTTTATTAGCTCTAAGAGATTTTGCAAGGAGGATTTATGAGGAATTTCTAAATATAAAATCAAGTCTTCTAGAAAAAGAAATGGTTTTGTTTCTTCCTTTACAACTTGGATGCCTCTTTATTTTTCCTTGCCTAATTTTCCAAGATAGAGCCTATAATACAATGTAAAAAGAAGCAGTAAGAGTAGACACCCTTGCCTTATTTTTGATCTTGGGGAACAGCATTCTGTCTTTCACTAAAAAGCGTGATGTTAGCAGTTCCTGTTTTATGGGGGTCCTATAGCATGGCGAGCAAGTTCCTTTCAACTACAGTTGTCAAATGTCTTTTTATTTTTTAAATATTTTTTTAGTTGTAGATGGACACAATGTCTTTATTTTATTGCTTTATATGTGGTGCTGAGGATCGAACCCAGGGCCTCACGCATGCGAGGCAAGCGCTCTACCACTGAGCTACAATCCCAGCCCCAAATGGTCTTTTTATATGTTGTCGTTTTATATGTTGTCGTTAGTGATCATCTTTATTCTGATAAGATAATACATTACATTGAATGACTCATTGAATTTATCCCAGGCATTCTTGGGATAAATATCAATCGGTCATCATGTGTTAATATTTATAATATAGTATTGCAGTTCAGTTTGTTAGTATTTTGTTGAGAAGTTTTATATTCATTAAGAATAATAGCCTGCAGTTTTCTTGAACTATCTTTGTCTGCTTTTGCTATCAGGATAATGTCGGTATTACAAAATGAGATAGGAAATGTTCCTTCTTTTTCTATTTTGGGGAAGAGTTTGTGAAGAATCAGTGTTAATTCTTCTTCGAGTATCTGGTAGAATTTACTCCTGAAGCTATCTAGTGCTTAAATGTTTGTGAGTTCTTTAAATTACCAGTTCAATCTCTTGTTGTATATCTATTTGCACTGTTTTTTTTAAGCCAATCTCTATAGTATATCAGGGAATTTGTCTATTTTATGTAGGTATCTAATCTGTTGACATACCATTGTTCACAGTTTCTCCTTGGAATCCCTTTTATTTCTGTAAGGTCAGTAGTGATGTTCCCTCTCTCATTCCTCATATTTGTAATTTGAGTCTTCTTTCTTTTTTGTTTGGTCAGTCTAGCTAAAGTTCTTGTCAATCTTTTCAAAGAACCAGCTTTTGGTTTTATTTATTTTCTCTGTATTTTTCTATCCTCCACTCTCTTTATCTCTACTCTCAAGTTTATTCCTTCCTTCCTTCTGCTAGTTAGGGTTTTCTTTCTCTTTCTTACTATTTCCTTAAGGTATAAAGTTAGGCTATTGATTTGCAATCTTTCTTTTTCTTTAACATATATGCTTAAGCATAAATTTCCCTCTGAGCACTGCTTTTGTGGCATCTCACAAATTTGGATACCTGATATTTTTGTTTTCATTTGTCTCTAAGTGTTATCTAGTTTTAATCATGACTGTTTTCGACCTTTTGATTGTTTAAGAGTGAGTTGTTTAATATCCACATATTTGTAGATTTTCCAGTTTTTATTGTGCTTTTTTGATTTCTAGTTTCATTCCATCATAGAGAAGAAGCTCAGTACAATTTCAATACCCAATTTATTGAGATTTACTTTGCAATCCCGTGTATTGTCTACCTTGGAGAATGTTCCATGTGCATGCTGTAAAGCATGTCACTCTGCCAATGTTGGATGGAGTGTTTTGTAGGTGTCCAGTATGTCTAACTGGTTTATAATTTTATTCTGGTCCTCTGTTTCTGTATTGGTCCTCTGTTTCTGTATTGTATAGGTACATCATCTATCTGGTTGATGTACCTATTATCAAATGAGAGGTATGAAATATACATTTGATTTTAACATGCTTTGATAGGGATTTTTGCATTGATTATTATTGGAGGATATTGCGATTTTGGATGCATAGATTGATAGTTTTCACCAAATTTGAAACTTTTTTGTCTTTATTTGTTCAAACTAGTTATATATGATAGTAGAATGCACTTTGACACATCATACATAAATGGAGTATAACTTTTCATTTTTCTGGTTGTACATGACATAGAATCACACTGTTCGTGTAGTCATATATGCCTATAGGGTAATAATGTCTGATTCATTCTAGTATCCTTCCTACCTCCATCTCCTCTCCCCTCCTTTCACTCCTGTCTGCTTAATCCAAAGTACCTCTATTCTTTTCTAGCCCCCCTCCCCTTATTGTGAATTAGCATCCCCATATCAGAGAAAATATTCAGGTTTTTGTTCTGTGGGACTGGCTTATTTTGCTTAGCACCATCCATTTACTTGCAAAAGCCATCATTTCATTCTTTATGGCTGAGTAATATTCCATTGTCATATATACCACATTTTCTTTATCCATTCATTGGTTGAAAGGAACCTAGGTTGGTTCCATAGTTTAGCTATTGTGAGTTGAGCTGCTATAAACATCGATGTGGCTGCATCATTGTAGTATGCTGATTTTAAGTCCTTTGGGTATAAACTGAGGAGTAGGATAACTAGGTCAAATAGTGGTTCTATTCCAAGTTTTCTGATTTCCTTAACAAGACTCCTAAAGCACAAGAAGTAAAATCAAGAATCTGTAAATGTGATGGATTCAAACTAAAATAAAAAGCTTATTCTCAGCAAAGAAAACAATCAATAATGTGAAGGGAGAGCTAACAGAATTGGAGAAAATCTTTGCCACCTGGCACCTCAGGTAGAGCACTAATTTCCACAATACATGTATAACTCAAAAACTTAACACCAGCCAGGCGCGGTGGCTCAAGCCTGTAATCCCAGCATTTAGGGAGGCTGAGACAGGAGAATCGCGAGTTCAAAACCAATCTCAGCAATGGCGAGGCACTAAGCAACTCAGCCAGACCCTGTCTCTACATAAAACACAAAATAGGGATGGGGATGTGGCTCAGTGGTTGAGTGCCCCTGAGTTCAATCCCCAGTACCGAAAAAAACAAAACAAAAAAACTTAACACCAACAAAACAAACAACCTAATCAATAAATGGGCTAAGGAACTGAACAGACACTTCACAGGAAAAGAAACACAGTCAACAAATATATGAAAAAATGTTAAACATCTCTAGCAATTGGAGAAATGCAAATCAAAACTACTCAAAGATTTTATCTCACACCAGTCAGAATGGCAATTATCAAGAATACAAGCAACAATAAGTTTTGGCAAGAATGTGAGGAAAAAGGTATACTCATACACTGTATTTCTTTAAATATTCTTCCTGCCTCTTTCTCTTTCCTCTCTTTTCCTGGACTCATTATGCCTATGTTAATATGCCTAATGGTGTTCCTCAGTTCTCTGTTGGTCTGTGCATTTTTCTTCAATGTTTTTCCTTCTTGTTCCTCGGGATGTAAAAACTCGAACTGGCCTTTCTTTCAGTTCACTGATTTTTAGTTCTGCCTGCTGAAATCTGCTGTTGAAATCCTCTAGTACATTTTAAAATTTCAGATATTATGCTTTTCAACTACAGAATTTCTATTTGATTCTTTTTCATAATTTCTCTTTATTGATATTCTATATTTAGTAAAATTTTGTTCTCTTACTTTATTTCCTTAGACATTATTTCCTTTAGTTCATTTAACATGTTTAAAGTAGCTGATTTAAAGATTTTTCAGTTACCTATGTCTAAATTTTCTTATGGATGATTCCTATAGATTAATTTTTCCCCTCACCTATGGGCCATACTTTCTTTTCTTTGCCAGTGAATTTTTGTTGTTATTGAAACTATGCATTTTAAATAATATAATGTGGCAACTCTGGAAAGTAAATTCTTTTCACTTCCCTGGGTTTTGGCTATTTGTTGTTTGTTTGTTTGTTTAGTGACTTTTTTGAGCTAATTCTGTAAAGTTTGTATGCCGTCTCTGTGGTGTGTGGCCACTGCAGCCTCTGGTTAGTATATTCACCAGTTAACTGAATAGAGATTTCCATTATTACCTGGAACCAGTAATTCTTCAAATCACTGCTGCACGCTTTGCATGTGTGCTGGGAAACGCCTTCAATACTCAACCAGGCAATTTCCACCCTGCCTTGGTTTCCCTTTTTACTTGTACAAAACCTCAAGGTTAACCCAAGGTGAGAGCTTGGGGCTGTCTCGGGTCTTTTCTGGACATGTGCACTGCTCTCCATATGTATGAGGTCCACAGATCCCCAGAATATAGTACAGACTTTCAAAGACCCCATAGGGAGCTCTTGTGCCTCAGCTCTTCTTTTTAATCATTTGGGTCAGGTTTTTGTTTGCTCCAGCTGTTATCTTCTGCTTTAGGCAGCAAGCCACACTATTCAATTGCCTCTGATTGTTTTCAACAAATGCCCCAGAGGGAGTTAGTTGTTTGTACTGGGTGCATTCTGGGTCAGGTATAACAGAGGTAACTTTGCGAGTGAGTATTCCATGGATGGTCAAGAAATGATGATTCTCTGGGAGTAGGACTTAACAAACTCTGAGCTCCATTTTGCCTCTTTCTGTGTCTGCAGGGGGTGCTGAATTTCCCATGATTTACAGCTGTAAGTTTTCAAGATTACCTTGGAGGTCAGAAGGAGAGAAGAGGGATAGGGAATTAAGCGGACCAGAGAACTCCACTAGGAAGACCCTTACTGTAATTAAGCAGAAACACCACCATATTTGTAACATATAAGTTCCTCTTCTTGTCAGAAATCTTTTACACAGGATATCAGCAAAAACTTCTGCAGAGGGCATTGTGGTATGTAACATCCACTTTTTTGTAAATGCCAGATTTGCAGAAAAACAACACTTGCAAAACCTCTGTCTAGTCTAAAGAAAATAGAACAAAAAGCACTTTGTAAATTTTCAAGCCTCTCCTCCCACTGGGTATAAAGTTCAAAGAATTTCCAGATTCTTCATCCAGAGAACGTTTTAGGCAATAGCCTCTCTGGATCCTGCAGTCAATAAACCTGCTTCCTGAAAATTCTTCAGGTGCCCAGCCTCTTCTGTCCTATATCAGCAAGTATATAGGTCATGAAGCTCACTGTTCTTGCAGAGATTTTGTTGTTTTGTTTGAGTCAATGCTCTTCAGGTTGCTGTACATTTGGTTAATTTCCAGAGTTCAGAAAAGTGGATTCTGACCATTTTCACAATGTTCTCATTGTTTTTACAGGGGAGAGAATTTTTGGAGGTCCTTACCCCACCATTTCTGTTGATGTCCTTAGCTCTTGGGTTCTTATTCAAACAACATCCAATATTATCTTTCCCAGCAAATGTATATGAAAAATTCCTTCTAAGCTTTCTTTGCTTGCTCTTTTCTAGATAATTATAGAACCTCTTTGAAAAGTCTCCTTTTAAATTTCCTAACCCTATTTGAAAAGTGTCCTGTTTCCTTCACTTTATTTTCTCTTACGTCAATGGAAGCCAGGGACACAGGAACACCACATGGTGCAACTCTATTCCCTCCTGCTGTTTTCCCTCCTAGCACACCTTGACCTCTGGCCTCAATTTTGCAGCTGCCTCTCAGCCTCTGCCCTTGGAGGCTCTTGCCTCTGCTCCTTGCTGGAGTTCACTCCACCAAGGCAGGAAACACTTTCAGATTGCCTGTCTCTAAACTCCTGCTGGCCCCCAGCTCCTCCTGCAGTTTTAAATTTTTCTTTCACTCTCTCTTTTTTCTTATTCATCTTGGTTGTTTTTCAAGGGCAAAGGAATTCCAACCAGAGACTACAGAGCTTGGGATTTGGGGTACAAGGGGACAGAGTCATGGGTATGAAGTTCCACATCCCAGTCACTCTAACCAGATCCTCTGGGCTTTCATGCTTTATTTGATTGAATTTCTCTGTAAGACTTTTTAACAAAGTACTTCCTGATAAGAAGGGGGAAAAAAGGAAAAGTTTAAAAATAATCTTTCTCAGGAAAACAATTCCATTATTGGCACAGATGAGACTGATATAATACAGAGCATAATAAAATTAAAGGAAAGTCCACTATTAAACAATCTCTATTTCATATGATAGAGACTGATAGAATACAGAGCCTAATAAAATCAAAGGAGATCACCATTAAACCATCCCTATTTCATATGACCAACTTAAAAGTACTGAATCTCTAGAACTCCATACACAAAAGTTAAGCCTTTTATTTTATAGATAAAGAGGCTACATCCTGGAGAAGGGTTTACTTAAGATCAAATGATGGTACAGCTGGAACCCAAAGCTAAATTAACAGTGTGTTGATGGTCTTAGACCTTTCTCAGTGTCTTCGGAGCACAGTATATTTCTTAGCCACAGTAATACATTGTCCATTTTCTATTGCAAAAAACATAGTGCCACAGCCTGGCGAAGTTATAAGCAAAAAAGGTTTATTTTGGCTCATAGTTCTGGTAATTTCACTTGTGATTTCTTCTTTGTCACATAATTTAAATAAAACCGTAGTGCTAATTTCCAAATATTTGTGGATTATGAAATTTTTTCTTTGATTTCTAATTTAATTCCATTGAAGTTGATGAATTAAAAAAAAAAAAAAGATTGAGGGGCCACATCCGCTGATGGACTTCTTGCTGACAGAGTCCCAAGGTGGTACAGGGCATCACTTGATGAAAGACAAGGAGTATGCATATATGTCATATTCTCTTCTTATAAAGCCATCAACATTGAATGGGGGAACCCTTTCTGTGGAAATTATCTAATCCTAATCACCTCCTGAAGGCCTCACCTCTAACTCCCATAGTGACATTAAATTTCCACCTCTTTTTTAAAAATATTTTTGTAGTTGTAGATGGACACAATATCTTTATTTCTTTTTATGTGGTGCTGAGAATTGAACCCAGGGCCTCACACATGTGAAGCAAGTGCTCTACCACTGAGCTATAATCCCAGCCTCAAATTTCAACCTCTTAATCCCTCACAAGAGGGATTAACTCAAACATGAATTTTGTAGGGGCACACCATATTCAACCATAGCACACAGAAGTGTAAGGCCCTTCTACTGTAGCTTACCACAGATAGGCTCTGCTCTTCCTCACTCTTCATGTTCTGTGTCTTCTTTGATCATCTTTGTTTAGAAGATGGCAGCAAATCTTTTCATAGGTGCTTGTTTTAGTAATGTCTACCCTGCCTGTTTCATTGTATCTTAGTCCAAATCTTTAAGAGCAAATACTTATTTACCTCAGTCAAGCCTAAGGACTAGCAGCCCGATTAGTTATTAATCTCTGATCCAATAAATTGTAGCCAAAGGGGTGGGGTCACCTGAAAATCATGGTCATCCAGGTCTGCTCCTTCACTGGGTTGTAAAAAAATTCAGAGTAGCAAGTAAGTCAAAATTGGGATGAAAAATCATATCTGCTGGCAGTCATTCTTTGGACTCATCTTAGAGACCAGTACATATAAAGTCCAGAGTTCCATAAATGTATTTATAAAAAATCGGTACTGGACTGCCAGTAGATGAATATCCTACTGCATTAATTAGGGCTCTCCAGAGAAACACAATCAATAGGATTCTTCTTATCCTTATAATAAAATTTAAAAAAAATAAAAGAATTCAGCTCATGAAATTATGGAGATGAGCAAGTCCAAATCTGAAGTGTGGGATGACGAGCTAGAGATCCAGGAGAGCTGAAGGTGCAGATTAAATAGAAAGGCAGTCTGTTGGAGAATTCCCTCTCACTAAGGGGGAGTGAGGCTTTTTGTCCTATTCAAGTATTCAGCTGATGGGATGAGGACCACCCACATTCTGGAGGCCCATCTTTGTACTCAGAATTTACCAATTTAAATCTCAATTTCATCTAAAACACACTCCAAGTGGACACATGAAATTAGCCATCACATCTGTTTTCTAGGATCACATCCAACATAGCTCAGGTAGCACAGAGTGAAGGGATTCTCCATCTGCCTTGGTGACTCATTTCCATTCATTTCTCAGGCAGCCCAAAATATTCTCACTTTTCCTTACCTACTTTTACAAACCTTCAAATTCATAGTACCATCAGAGATAATGAAGGAACTGGTGAAAATCATCAGAACCAAGTAGCTGTGTTGTCTTTAGAGGATCTCCTTGGTGAAAGGCCCTCTAGGGTAACAGGCGATTAACCAATGTCATATTTTTACCAGTGGATAAGTGACTATTTCAGAATAACTTAGTACCTTCTGTGGGGTTTTGATAACTCGCTTTTACACAAACTGGTTCAATAATAAATAAACTTCCAACCGATGTGATCACATGATGGGATTCCTCACTGAAAAACGCTTTATTCTCTCTCTCTCTCTCTTTCTTTCTCTCTCTCCTCTCTTCCCCCTGGAAAGTCAGAACAGCCTGTTCCTGATCAGTAGTACCCACGGCTATGAAATGAAATAATGCTACAAGACCTCATTCATGTAAATGCAGCAGACAAACTGATTCATGTCAATAAATCTTTGAAATACATGGGACTGTTAGGTAAGTGCCAAGAATTACTATTGTCATTGTGAGGAGATCATGAGTTACAGAGTTGGAAGCCAAGAGTCCTTGCTGAGGAAGCACCTTTATATATACATGGGCCACAGAGGTAAGAGTTCTACCACTATTAAAATGTACATGTAAATGTCATGTCCTAGACCTTGGAAAGGAAACACTCACCCTTGATATCAAACACATGATATAATACATACAATTTTAGGGTGATGTTTGGGCACATGGCTCCTTCCATCACTGCAAGTAACTTGAGGATCATTTTCATTTTTGACACATAAGTAATCTATTTCTCATTGTTTGCCTTATTAAATACAGATTTCAAGATACCATCTGCATCTTAGGTTTCCGGATATTTTAAATTAAACTAAGAAGAATACAATGTGGAATTCATTTTGGATGTTATGTCTTATGCAATGGCTAATACACTACTGCAATAGTGCATGGCTATCAAGTTTCCTCCACTGTGTGGAGGAAAATGAAAAAACAAACTCTACTAAAACATTTTCTTCATACAAGAAGAAAATTTGGTGTGACTTCCATGTAAGCAGGTGAATAAGATTAAAGTACAGAAATCACAATGCCTGAAGGACCAAGAGTGACATAAACATTTGGTTATCTTAAGTGCAATATCATTTTCTACCTTTATTTTGGACCACTCTTTTAAGTGAGACACTAACTCTAGCATTTTCTAATATTTGCCTCAATATTTGCTTTTGTGTATTCTATGATGAGGAAACATCTTAGGAAATAAATTATAAGCAAGTTTAAAAAACCCACATTGAAGAAGTTAGAATTGCCTTGAGTCTAGTGGACCTCCATTTTTTAATCCCTTTAGTTTATTTGAGTTTGCAGTATTCACTAAACTATGTTTTAGGAGTTTGCTTACTCTATCGTTAGGTATGCCTTCAGGCAACTAGGCATATCGCTAGTTGGTATTATTTCTCCTCAGCTCCACTTAGGTTGAGAGCTATTGAATATGAAGCAATCAAGACTTAGTTCAGCTCAGTAATCCTTGAACTGGTGTGGACCTTAGCCTAGATATACATCAAGATAAATGAAGCACATTCCTCATTCTCAAGGAATTCCCAGCTGGTGTCAGAGAAAAACCCATTACAAATATTTACCACAGCCCCGATTCTCTGTTGCCTTGAAGCCATCCATTTACAAAGTAGACTACAGATACTTTGTCCATTCTCATCTTTTTTTTTGGTACTAGGGATTGAACTCAGGGGCACTCGACCACTGAGCCACATCCCCAGCCCTATTTTGTGTTTTATGTAGAGACAGGGTCTCACTGAGTTGCTCAGCACCTCGCTGTTGCTGAGGCTGGCTTTGAACTCGCGATTCTCCAGTCTCAGCCTCCCTAAGTGCTGGGATTACAAGTGTGAGCCACCGCGCCCAGCTCATTCTCATCTTTATTCCCTCCTCAGCTCACTCCACTGACTGTCCCCGTGCCTCCCTATGGCAACAAGGTCAAGGTCACCGGTCCTGGCAGTGAGCTTCTTAGCATAAGATATAGTGATCTCTCTTTTCCTCATGAAACACTTCCTTCTTTAGGCTTTTAGAATACCCTTCCAGTGTTCTTCCTACCTTCTTGGGCTATCTCAGTATTCATGGTTGGCTCTTCCTCTTCTTTTTAATATACATATAGATATATTTTAGTTGTAGGTGGACACAATACCTTTATTTTATTTTTATGTGGTGCTGAGGATCCAACCCAGCACCTCACACACATTACGTGAGTGCTCTACCACTGAGCCACAACCCCAGTTAGCTTTGGCTCACATTTTCAGAGGTTCAGTTGATGGTTGGCCCGTTCCTCTGCTCTGAGCCTGAAGTGAGGTAGAACATCATGGTGGAAGAGTGTGGAAAAGAGGTGCTGCTTGTGGTGGCCAGGAAGCAGAAATAGAAGGAGAAGCCAGGAGGACAAGATTTAATCCCCAAGAGCATACCCCCAGTGACCCACCTCCTCCAGTCATTCACCACTTGCCTATAGATACCACCCAGTTAGTCCATTTAACACTAGGACAGACTGATTATGCTACAGCTCTTGTAATCCAATCATTTCACTTCCAAATATTCCTAATAGAAGAGCTTTTGACGGGGGGACACCTCATATCCAAATGATAATACTATCCGAGGTTGACATCTGCCTCTGTTTTCTGGTCTAGGTCTCTACCATCATCTCTAGCCTGGCCTTCTTTGCCTAACTCTTGCCCTGGGTCTCTCTCCTCCTCATTTTGGCCCACGTTCAGTTCTTCCTGTATCAATTATAGGAATCTTATTTTAAATACAAGCCTGTTTATATCATTTCTGTGCTGTCCAGTGCCTTTTATTGTGCTGAGAACAGACCACTGAGTCCTCCTCACGATCTAGAATACTTTTTCTTGATCTGACTTTGGACTATTTTTTTTTTTTTATTTCTGGGGATAAAACCCAGGATCTCATACATGCTAGGTAAGCAGTCTACCCTCTACCACTAGCTGCAGTCCCAGGCTGAATTTGGTCTTTCTGATTTCATCTTAAAGTTGGCATTACTTGTCCATCTTAGCTTTATCAGCATGTTTATTGCTTCTTTCACTTCAAGATTCTTTCTTTCTAGCTACTCCCTTAGATTGAGATGCTCCTTCTCAGACCATCTTCATGTGGCTTGCTATCTTACAATCGTTAGCAAATAGTGCATATTTAAATGTCACTTTCTCAGAGAATTCTCTCTTGATCACCTCTCTCTCCTCTGCCAATTCAGGCTCCATCCTCCTACTGTGGTATGTTCTTCTTTGGAGCATTTACCACTGTGGCGTTGGCACTGCATATTTATTTCTTTTTTTTTTTTTAAATATTTATTATTTTTTAGTTATAGGTGGACAGAATATCTTTATTTTATTTTTATGTGGTGCTGAGGATCGAACCCAGTGCCTCCCGCATGCTAGGCGAGCACGCTACCACTGCGCCATAACCCCCAGCCCCTGCATATTTATTTCATATTGTCCAGATCCTCCCTAGAATGTAAACCCTGTGAGGTTGTTGACGTTGTGTGATTCACCTGTGTCCTGGGCCCTAAAATAGTGCTCAATACATAGAATAGTGCCTAACGATTTGTTGAATGAATAAATAAAGTTGCTTATATTAAATTTCATGTCCTTTTAAATATTATAAGGAGAAGAATGAACTTGTGCAAACATAAATATCAATAGGAAAAGAAATTATTCCACTCCACAGAAAGCTGAAATAAAGATTTGGTGGTGTTCTATTAGGGGCCAGTTACATCTTCACATTTTACTTTATTTGGCTTCTTCATTGAGGATATAACAGAGATCCCTTCTTTCATTGTTTCTGTAGCCTGGGGACCTTGGGCAGACCTTGTTAGAGAGGAAAACAGAAAAGTTGTTGGAGATTAAGTGAACTGACCTGCACCATATAGAACTATGGGGAAAAAGGTGATCATTTGGGATGTATTTTGTTATAATCCAAGATATTTAATTTTGTTAATTATCCCAGGTCTATGTGGTGATCAAACACTGCTTTTATGCAAGAATGCATATTTTCTCTTAAATATGCCTCAAGGAAGTGAAAACCCCCATAGAACTGCTAAGTCCCATTAAGTTCTAATTCATAGTGATAGATTTCCCTTCACAAAAGGACACTGCAGATCATACTTTGTCCCGTAAAGCTCAGAAATTCTAAATACTCTTCATTTCTAATAGGCATGAAACTGCATTTAACAACAAAAATGTAAACCCATAGTTTCAGTGTGCAAATTCAATTAAATTGGCCTTCCAAAAACACTCACTGAGCTATAATAAAGAAAAAGTAACATATTCTGATGAGAAAAAATGAACAATCTGAACAAAGCACTTGCTAATTAGGCATATTAAATAATTTACTCTCAAAATACAGTTAAAGAACCCACATGTGCATTTGATTATCTCCTAGTCCTCTACTCTAGGCTTCCCTTTGCATTTTTTCCTACAGATATTTTTCACCCTCATAACACTCGTGTACAATCTCACTGTTTCTAAACTTACAGTATTATAGAGACAGCCAGCATACCCTCAACAGGAAATGAACTACAGTTCTGATTTTATCCCAACAGGAGAAAAGATATGTTTATAATTTCCCAGTAGGAAATAAGATCTCTTTCACTGCTTAGTTTGACAAGATGATGGTATGTCTTTTGCCTTTCTATTAACTTAATATCAAAATAATGGTAACTCAGAGTTAAATAAACAGGAATACACTTCTCACGTCAATCAAAATAGATGCTAAGTTCACTTCTGTCAGTTGCATGGAACTCAAATTCATTACTGAAAGTATAATATTCTTTCCTCACCATCAAAATCAAAGAGGAAAAAATGCCAGGTTATAGGTGTTATCATATTTCATTTGCAGAATTATATTTTTGTAATTTTCCCCCAATTGTCCTCATCTGATGGGCCCCCTCCCTCATTTTTGGCTCAGTGATTACATATGAAATAAGTGCTGTGCTGCTTCTATCTACCTGAAAATGTGTGCACAAATGTATGCAAAAGTATTTTTTTAAATCTAATTTCCAGACTCAGAAAGCCCTTGTGTAATTTGCAGAGGTATCTTCGGATTGTCTTCAGAGATACATTTTATTGTTTCCCAAGTTGAAACATATATTCTAGATGACTAATGATTCAGGCTGCTTTTCCCTTAGCAACATGAAATGAACTTTACAATAGAAGGAGGATGATTTACTGACAACATGTCCCTAGGTGAGGGGTATTGCTAAGTGCCTCCATATGCGCTATATTTAAGATGCTTCTTCCAGGAGGTTTTAATCAAAACAATGTTTAATGCAAAGACTCTTCCTGGGAGAGGTACAGGAAGAAGAGAGAAACCTAAAATTGGTGCCCAAGGGTGACCTGGACTTCTATTAGGCAGCCGTCGATTCTTTATCTGGAAAGTCTATTTATCCTGCGGAAGTGGCCATATGTTTTGTGGTACGAGGCTTAAATTAATAGGGGACCCTGCTTAGATACTTGCATTACACATTTGAAATTTATTAAGTGGAGACAGAGAGAAGTTGACAGACTCCATGTTGCTAGATCCCTAAGGAATAGGAAAAGAGTAAAGGGAGAGAAAGGGGGTCAGTTATGTCTATCAATATCTGTCTACCTACCTACCTACCTATCTGTCATCTACTAAAAAGAATATACATCCATATGATTCATTTATTACTGAGATGATTTTGGAGAATTTATTATGTAGAAAAATTTCTCCATCCAGGTCTTGTACTTCTTAAGCATATACTATTGACTACCTTAGTCAGATAATGACTTTGTGTCTTAAAATGTAGCCAAACATTTTTTAGCTCTCATTGAAAATACTTTTGGAAAATAAAGTGAAGATTCAATTGTTCTCCATGTTCAAATTGTTCAGTGGTAAAGTCCTTGCCTAGCATGCCCTAGATTTGATCCCTAGCATTGTAACCATAGTAGTAGTAGTAGCAGTAGTAGTAATAAATAATTGCCCACATGCTTAACAGGAAGTAAGATGGCTTGGAAGAGTCATTATAATCATGTCTTTCTGTTAGGCTCCATAAGTCTGGGCTAGGGCTGGAGACTGCCAACTATAAATAATGAATATATTTAATGTTATATTCAACTGCATTTTTCTTAAATAATCCTAGATCATATAAATCACTTTTGCTCTTGATCTTCTGAGTATTGAAGTATTAAAGACAATTTTTAAATGTGTTGATTAAAAAGCACCTGTTTAGGCACGCAAGTCTCCTCTATACCGTTTACTACAGGGAGAAGGAAGAGAAAATTAAGTCCACCCATTTCAGCCATTGCCAGATTATACAATCTGATCAAGGAGACTCAGCAAAATCTGCACTGATATAAAACTGACAAATATAAAGACCACTGTAATGCTATAATCCAAATCAGCTGATTAGCAATCCCTTCAGATTCCACACGAAGCAATGCAGCCCGTCTTGGTTTTGCCGTCCTGGGGGTGATGTTACCAGGGCCACTGCTATTCAAATCTGGTCCACATTCATTAGTTAGATAAATTGAATAATGAATTCATTTAGCTCTAGCATATTAACATGTCATGGCAAAACTACCGCAGTTGGAAACACACTAATTTGGGTTTTATATAAGCTGTCTCTGTCAGCATGTTTTTATCAGGAAAAAGAATCACCAAAGTGATAGGTAGTAAACACAAGTAAAACTCAGAATGTTAAAAGAGCCAAGTACGTCTGTGAATGTACAATTAATTTAGAAAGAAACCATTCCCCAGAAAATTGAAATCTGATTGCCTATAATCTAGAAATATGGACTAAAATTCACATTTGCTAATGCATAGTAGTGTCCATGTTAGGGTTTTGTTTTGTTTTGTTTTTTCCTTTTTTTCTTTTTTCTTTTTTAACCTGGATGCATGTTTACTAAAGTGAAAATTTACCTAAGAAATGTCAGTTTAAAAAATGCTTTCTGTTAAAGCAAATAGGTAGTTTTGAAATATTTGTTTTTGACAATGAATACTAACATGATGCTGTCAATCTTAATTTTTTTTAAAGGGGGTCCTATAGAAACATTTAACAATTATCATTATAGTATTATAATTATAAAATATAAAGTGAAAATTATTAATCATCTAAATAAATAATTAAATATGACCAGCTCTTGGGGTTGATGGAGGGAGATTGATTTGCTTTGGTAGGTTTACCTATATTTATGGTGTAAATACATTCATCATAGCTATTTCAAACTACTACCCTGACATTATTGGTTGTGGAATTGGAAAGAGATGTATAAGAGCCACCATTTTATAGTATTTCTACCATGGGAATACAAATAAAAGTAAAGAATGTCTCTAGCATATAGTACAGTAAAATACAATAAAGGTTTTAGAAGCTGTTGACTTTTAAGTACTTACACATTTTAGTATAATACAATAATGTAATATTGTATAATAATAGGTAATTTTTAGTAAAGGCCATGTATACCAATAAATTTAAAAAATTATGAAAACTTAACAATCAATTCTTGTGAATTAGTATGACCTAGATCATTTTTTAAATTTTATTTTATTTTATTTATTTATTTATTTATTTTTCTGTTTTGGATTTTTTTTTTTTATTTAGGCTTACATATTAACAGTGTAAATTGACTCATTGTACATAGATAGAGGATAACATATCAATTCTCTAGTTGTAAGTTGTATAGAATCACATCATATATGCAATCATACATAAAGTTAGGGATATTATGACCATCATATTCCACCACCTTTGCTGTCCCCATGCCCCCTCCCCCCTTACACCCCTGTGAACAGAGATCCACCATTGTTCCCATGTCCTTCCCCACATTATGGATCAGCATCCACTTATCAACGAGTACAATCGGCATTTGGTTTTCTGAGATTGACTTACTTCACTTAGCATGATATTCTCCAACTCCATCCATTTATCTGCAAATGCCATAATTTTATTCTCTCTTATTGCTGAGTAATATTCCATTGTGTATATATACCACAGTTTCTTTATCCAGTCATCTATTGAAGGGTATCTAGGTTGGTTCCACAGTTTAGCTATTGTGAATTGAGCTGCTATAAACATTGAAGTGGCTGCGGCACTGTAGTATGCTGTTTTTAAGTCTTTTGGGTATAGACCTAGGAGTGGGATAACAGGCTCAAATGGTGGTTCCATTCCAAGTTTTCTAAGGAACCTCCACACTGCTTTCCAGATTGGTT
>PVHX01025263.1:0-22665 GCA_004024805.1 Geosciurus inauris | reverse complement strand
TTTTTTTTGTTGTTGTTTAGCAGTAGGAACTTTTGAAGCTATTACTTTCTCATGATTAATTCAGTGCATTTGGGGAATAATAAATATTTAGAGCTGGACGGTATTGGAAAGATGACCCATTCTGGTAACTTTTGAACTGCGCCCTGAGAAAGCCTAAGATTTAAGGAGTGGAGGCCTCAAGAGGAACAAGTCTGCTTCTGCTCAGACATTTCCTTTGTTTTATGTAATTAATATCTGGATAAGATATTTTAAAAGACAAAAGAACAGATTTCCCCTGGTTAAAAAGCTTGAATTTGCCTAATCTAAGGCCTTAATATTTACAGAAAAGAAATTATGGTCCAGAGATTTAACAATTTACTTAAGATCCTGTAAAGAATCAGTGTCAAGGCCTTAACCCATAATTCGCTACTTTGAGAGTCAATGTATTTCCGTGGATAAAATACTGGGCCCACCAACGTGTATCTAACTATTAGTAGCTCCGTGCCTGGGCTAACCATTTCCCCTTTCTTCTTAAGGATCCATATTTAGAAAGGGGTCTTTATTGTGTTTTGTTTTCCTTCCTTCTTCTCACTACATTTACCCTTAGAGGTGTGGCGTTCAACAAGCCTGGAAGGTCAAGGTGACATTTTAAATCTCAAGCTTAGGACAATTCTTTCTTCTTGACTTCACATGTGGCTTTACTAGGCATGCTCTCCAGCAGAGCAGAATCTTTGTCTGTTTTTGCTAGTGAAACCCATACTCTAAATAATAACTCTGCACTCAGTAGCAGATCTATAAACAATTGTTTATTATATAGATCTACCCATCTCCAAAGAATTGTATAATCCACTTTGCCCTAAGGGAGGCAAAATTATTATTAATTGTGTACTGCCATCTGCTGGTGGTATGAATAATTACAGTTGCATTCGTAAAATGAAATCCTGGAGGAACTCGCTCCTTTTTAAATTTTATATGGCTTTAATGAGATTAAGAAAAAGAATCGTTTTATTGTTTTTATAATTTTAAACTATGATACTTTCAGGTCAGAACACTTTATTTTCAACGCATAATGACGAATCATGGACATGATCGCCAAGCCAGCCAGGAAAAAGGAGACCAAGAGTTTAGCAGATTCACTGGGAGGGAAAGGATTAGAACAATGGAGCGGGCGCCGCCCTGTGGACACACAGAGTCTTAGCTAGAACGAAGGGACGAGGGTTGGGCTAGCCGGTGAGGCCCAGACCCTTAGAGAATTTAAAATGAAGGGGGACTCCTGAATCCCTAGAAAGATCCCAAGCCTCAGCTCTGGAGCCTGGTCCTTTAGAAACGAGATCTCTCTCAGCATGTCTACTTCTTCCCCATCATGTTTTAATGTGGGCATTTTTTTTTCTTTCTTTTTTTTAAAGCCAAGATAGTTTGCTGCAAAGATTTTTCTGGGCCGTGATTTTGTGCTGTGAAATATGGATGATTCTGGATAAACTCTAAAGTAATGAGAGCTCTAAAAACCATTCAATATAACGAGCTCTTCAGCTTTCCTGCTCAAAAGTGCTCTCCTCAACCCTCGCCATGTAGGATAAAGCACCTGGAAAGCTGAACCTGACATAGCAAAAGGGACTTTGCTGATATGACTAAAAAGATTTGGGGATGGGGATGATCCTCAATTATCCAGATAGGACCAATGTAATCTCAAGGATGCTTAGAAGAGGGGACAGAAAAGCTGGAGTCAGAGACAGCAGTGTGACAGCGGGAACAGATTGGAGAGACGCCACCCACGGGTTTCTAGGAACTGAAAGAGGCAAAAGTAGATTCACCCCTGGAGCTTCCAGAAAGATCTAGCCACATGCTGATACCTGGCTGTTGGCCACATCAGACATTGCAGACTTCTGTTTCCACAAACAAATCTGTGCTGTTGTAAGTCACTAGATTTTTGGTAACTTGGCATATCAGCAACTAATATAGCACATATCTTCAACCAGTGAAGATATTTAAAAGTCACCTCACATAATATTTGCACATTTACAAGATTAGCAATTCCTTAATACCATCAAATATCATATTTAAATTTCCTGATTTTGTGGCTCTAATTATCTTGTATTATCATCACCTGATTAACACACCAGCTTTCTGCATTAGAACATGAGATTACTAAGGTGTCCCCACTTCTATTCAACAGTGGATCCCCTAGAGTACCAAGTCAGAGCATATAGTAGATGCTTATTAAAAGCAGATTAAAGCTAACTGGATCATATCATTGTATTTTTTTTTCTTTTTGGTACTGAGGATTGAACTCAGGGGTATTCGACCATTGAGCCACATCCCCAGCCCTATTTTGTATTTTTATTTAGAGACAGGGTCTCACCGAGTTGCCTAGCATCTCGCCGTTGCTGAGGCTGGCTTTGAACTCGCGATCCTCCTGTCTCAGCCTCCCAAAGTGCTGGGATTACAAGCGTGTGCCATTACTCCTGGCTCATTGTAGCTTTGATGTGAAATTTTTGGAAATGCTACTTCACTATGAAAATCACATATGCTATGTCAAAAGGCATCACGATATGAAAGAGGGATGAAGATTTCCCTCATTCTTTTCTAGGAGTTTTACAATTTCATGTTTTACATTTTAAGTCTTAATTCTATTTTAAGTTGGTTTTTATGCAGGGAGTAAGATAAGGATCCAGTTTCATTCTTTTGCATGTAGATATCCAGTCTTCCCAGTAACATTTGTTGAGCAGACTATCCTTTCCTTGTGTATTGTTGGAACCTTTGCAAATATCAGTTCATCAGATGTGCTTGGATTCGTTTCTGGGTTTTCTATTCTGTCCATTGGTCTCTATGTCTGTCTTTCTGCCAGTACCATGCTGTTTTGATTACTCTAGATTTGTACTATTTTGAAACCAGGAAGTGTGGTGCCTTCAGTTTGGTTCTTTCTCAAGATATTTGATTTGACTATTGATGGTTCTGTATGAATTGCAGAATTGCATTTCCTATTTCTGTAAAACATGCCATCGATATTTTGATAAGGACTGCATTGAATTTGCTTTGGGTGTATGATCATCTGAACAACATCAACTCTTCCACTTCACGAACACACTGTGTCCTTCCATTCGTTTGTGTTAATCTCTTTCATCGATATTTTATGGCTTTTACAGGGATGAGTACTGGGGATTGAAGCCCAGGGCACTTTACCACTAAGCTACATCCCTAGCCACCCCTTTCCCCTTTGGATACAGGGTTTCACTAAGTTTCCCAGGCTGGTCACAAACTTGCAATCCTCCTGCCTCAGCCTCTCAATTTGCTGAGATTATAGGCATGAGCCATGGCTCCAGACATATTTTATAGTTTTCATTCCATAAATACTTCAGCTCCTTAGTTGATTACTATTGCAAATGAGACAGTTTTTCTAATTTACTTTTCAAGGAGTTTGTTAGTGCATAGATATAAAAATGATTTTTGTATGTTGACTCTGTATCTTGCAATTTGCTGAATTCATTTATTAGTTTGAGAGATTTTTTTAAAATGTTGCCTTCAAGGCTCTCTATATATGATCACATCATTTACAAAGTGAGATACTTTTACATCTTCCTTTCCAATTTCGATGCCATTTTCCCTGTGTTTAATTGTTCTGACTAGGACTTCCGCCTTGAAAATGATCTAACCACTAGGATACCAAAAGTGGAGGCAACACAATCAAGAACAAATGGGACTCAAATAAAAAGCTTCTGCACACAAAGGAAATGAGCATCAGAGTGGAAAAGGTGACCCACGGAAGGGGAGAAAATATTTGCAAACCATCTGCCTGGTAAGGAGTTACTCTGAGATATATAAGGAACTCCTACAACCCAATTGTGAAAAAACTAATCACCTGATTATGAAATGGGCTGATGACTTGAACAGACATTTTTTCAAAGATGTACAGATTGCCAATGTGTATATGAGAGAAGTGCTCAGTGTCTGTCGGCATTAGAGAATGCCAATCAAATTACTATGAGATATCACCTCAACTGTGTCAAGATGGTTATCATAAAAAAAGAGAAGATAATGAAGGTTGGTGAAATTGTGGAGAAATTGGAACCCTTTGCACACCATTGTTGGGAATATTAAATGGTGTGGCCACAATGGAAAACCGAAGGGAAGCTCATAAAAAATTAAATATAGAATACTGTATGACCCAATGGTCTCACTCTCAAAAGAACTGGAATCAGGATCTCGAAGAAGTACCCGAACTCACATATTCACTGCAGGATTGTTCACAATAGCCAAGATGCATAAATTCCATGAATGATCATTGGCAGATGAATAGATAAATAATGAAGTACAATTCAGTCTTTTACAAAAATGGAAATTCTGCCATATGAGACAATACAGATGATCCCTGAGGACATATTCTAAGTGAAATAAGCCAGTCAAAGACAAATCCTACATGATTCTATTTATCTGAAATACATAAAATAGTCAAATTCATAGAAACGGTGACCTGACAGGGGAGAGGTTGGAGGGGATCACTAATCCATAGGCATCAAGTTTTTCAAAAAGATGAATGATCTTTAGAGATCTGCTGCACAGCACTGAACCTATGGTCAACAATAATGTATTATACACCTAAAAATGTGTTGAGGATATATTTTATGATGTGTTCTTGCCACAGTAAATATGTATTTAAATATTATATATTAAATATGTGTATTCACATATAACATTACTGTTCATTGATTGGCCACTCACAAAATAGGTTATATTATTTTATCCTGTGTCTGGCCACAGTGAAATTTCGAGGTCAGTGGTTGCATGAACTGCACCCAACAGGTGATTAGCAGAGGCAAGTCTGAGACCCTGGAAGTGTCTACTGTGAGCCACGCTGTGTCCTGCTTACAGGAATCACTGGTGTTTAGAGGACAGTGAGCCCACAGCAGGTATAGCACTGGGAGATCAAGGAATGCTGGGGCAGGAAGGCCACCGGCTGACTCAGGAGCAGAACTGTGGGTGACACAAATGCAGACTGGCAGATCTGGGACTGGAGAGTCAGGCAAATTAGAATGTGATGATTAGTATTTGATGTACAATGTTGTTTAGTTCCTCAGTTGAAATGGAGGAAGAATAACCCCCCCTTTCTTCCTCTCTCTCTCTCTCTCTCTCTCTCTCTCTCTCTCTCTCTCTCTCACACACACACACACACACACACACACACACACACACACAATCAATAAGAGCAAAATAAAACCCTGAGGAGGTCATGGTACAATATGATTCCCAGACATGGATCAGGGCTTTTACTCTCTGACTTGTTCACGGTGGTAGGATAAGTTACGCCTTCCAGAAGATCCACGCCCTAATTGCTTCAACCTGGGAATGCTAGCTTGTGCGGCAAAACAGTCTTCACAGATGTGATTTAATTAAGGCTTTGGGAATGGTGAGAGTATCCTGGATTATTGTTTTGGGCATAAACATCATCCAAAATGTTCCTATAAGAGGGAGGCAGAGGGAGATGACTCATACAGAAGAGAAGGTGATCTGGCCAAAGCAGGCAAAGATTTGAATATGGTACTTTGTTCACTTTAGAAATGAAGATGCTTTTTTTTGGTAAAATAGTCAGTCATTTGCCCAATGAAAGATGAAAAATGTACTCCAAGTTTTCTACCTGAAGTTTTCTTTTTGTTGTTTAGGGGCACTGCTGGCTTACTCTGCAGTCCTTAATCTATTTAATTAATCCCTTGTGCAAAGACGATACAGATACCTCTATAAAGACTTTTAAGCAGCAAGGAATTATGGGATGAGATTTGGGAATGTGGGCAAATTTAATATTCCTTCATAGACTCAGGAAGCATCACTAGAGCCGGGCGCGGTGGCGCATGCCTGTAATCCCTGCACTTTGGGAGGCTGAGACAGGAGAATTGCGAGTTCAAAGCCAGCCTCAGCAAGGGCGAGGCGCTAAGCAACTCAGTGAGACCCTGTCTCTACATAAAACACAAAGAATAGGGCTGTGATGTAGCTCAGTGGTCGAGTACTCCTGAGTTCAATCCCCAGTACCAAAAGAAAAAAGAAGAAGCATCACTGGGGGTAGGGGAAGCTGGGATTCCTTTAGCAGCTGAGGCATATTCAGGGTAGCATGGATACCCCTGCCCTGCCATCTGCCTCCAACAGGGGCAGGGGGCCCTCAGGCCAAGCATCTAGCTGGATGTTGACTGTTTCCCATGTTGGAAGGTGGACGAAGAGCAGTGTGAGGAATAGCTGAGCACAGTTTGCACTTGCATTTCATGGGAATTAAAAGGTGCGTGAAATCTGACCATGTTTGGTCCCTCTGTTAAAAAAAGATTCAAGGGACAATATAGTCTGGCACAAAAAGAGTAGAGCCCCAAACTGTGTTATGTTTTTAAAACCATGATTTTAATGAATCTATTTCTCAAAAGAAATTTAAGTTTATTGATTTTACTTTCTTCCCATGAGATGGTGCGGTAATCCTTGAAAATCTGTTTTGTTGGTTTTAAGGATTGGTAACTAAATGTGGTCAAGGTTTGCTGATCTATTTGAAATCAGGAGAATAAGTAAACTCTGAAAATATTTAACTTTGTTTTTATTTTAGCATATCTTATAAGAGAAAGATTGCAAAGAACCATGTTGATATTTTCCCACAGTAAGAAATAATCTAATGGAGTACATCTGTTAGAATTCTGGAGATGAATAGAGGAACTGGGTATGGAAAAGAAGCACCATATCTTCACACCCATGGAGGAACTGTGCTGTACTTACTGCACAAGGAAGAGCTCTTTCTTCTCTTTATGAGACATCAATAAGGAAGTTCAACATGTGAAAGAGATGAGAAGGAGAATTGGGCCACATATGTAGAAATGGGTGATTATTTAAAGATGATTTGTCAACTAAGTGCCCAAATCTGTAGTTGGTATTATAAAATGTAGATGAGGAAAATGCAATTCCCTAACTGAAAGAGTTATTAAAGTCTAAGAGATAAAATAAATAAATAAATGAACAAGCAGAACATGTCTCCTTAAACCACAGAACATATGCCTCAGCATCCAGAAAATTCTTGAGAATTCTGATGTGGACAGAGCCCTGACTCTATCCGCCCTTAGGGCTGGGAGCAAGTATTTCTGGGGAAGATGCAAAGTGAGTGAGAGGAAGCACAGCTTTCTGCTCTCAGTGGGAATCTTTGGAATTTGAATGTAAAAATGTTTCAGTGTAATGAAATTTCCATAGATCAAGCTGGTTGTGGGTTGGTTTAAGAAAGCGCAGAGATTATTTAGACTGTTAAAAGAAAAAGAGCTGAAACCAAACTCCCTACCATCATAAAATTCCTAGACAGATAAAAATGAGTGATTTAATTTAGCACATCTGTACCCTATTAGGCATTCTGTTAGTGGCTGCTTAGGATACAGAGAAAGCGATCGTCATGAGATAAGCAATGGCTCTCGAACCTGGACTTCTCTTACAACCTACCAGACACTCATATCAAACTCACTGAAGGGCCCAGAAAAATGTGAAGTTTAATTTCTTTATTCCCTCTGCTTGACAATGCCTGAGCGTCACAGTTCAAGATCCATTTCAGAGAGTAGAGACCTACTGGAAGCTCTTCCTGACCATCCCCCAATCGAGAATTAACTGTCCCCTTTTCTTCTCCCTCTTCTGCTTTCATGCAGTGGGTTTGTGTCATGGAATCTTTTTTCTCACAGTTAAGTATCCCTTAACCCCGACGTTGAGCCTACATTATTCCTTTTATCATGACGGGGGGTGGGGGGGGATCTGCTTATACATATTAAAATTATAGAAGTTTTGATTTTATTTTTTACGACAACAGAATTGTATAATCCTTGAAACTAGAAGGGCTCTGAGGAATTTTAAAGATATTTCAGGTCCCTTCCTCTTATTATACTGAAATGTACATTGAATGAATGGTCAAGGCACAGTTCCTGCCTCACAGAGATGTACAATCTTAGCAGAGGAGGCTAGGAAAGCTCACAAATGATGATTATGCAGGGGAAAATGAAAAGATCAACAGAGGTTATGGATGTTTTATGAATGGAAAATGAGATTGGTCACAGAGGAAAATTTCATGCCATGGTTTAGATATGAGGTATCCCCCAAAAGCTCATGTATAAGACAATGCAAACAGGTGTAGAGGTGAAATGATTGGGTTATGAGAGCCTTAACCTAATCAGTGCATTAATCCACTGATATGGATTAACTGGGCAGTAACTCTAAACAGGTGGGGAGTAGCTAGAGGAGGTAGGTCACTGGGGGTGTGCCTTTGGGGTTTATATTTTGTCCCTGATGAGTGAAGCTGTCTGCTTCCTGATTGCCATGTCCTGAGCAGCGTTTCTCTTCCACATACTTCTGTCATGATGTTTTGCCTCACCTTAGGCCCAGAATAATGGAGTTGGCTGTCTATGGTCTGAGGTCTCTGAAACCATGAGCCCCCAAATAAACCTTTCCTCATCTAATTGTTTTTGTCAGGTCTTGTGGTCACAGTGGTCAGAAAGCTGACAAACACACTTCATCTAGTAGAAGGCATTTGAAATAGAGCCCAACTGAAATGGTAAAATCAACCGATAAAGAACATTCTGAGGAGGAGGAAATGGAGCAGGGCATGTGTTGGAACGGCTCATTTGGATGGTGGTAGCTGTGCATCACGGACAGCCTTGAATTCCAGGCAAAGGACTCTGGACTCAATGTAGGGGGCAAAGGTGGTGGTGGGAGGGGTCATGTGGGACACAGCCAGACTTAGATTTTGGGCAATTAATCAAGTTGCTATGTGGATGATAGTTTGAGGCACAAACTCTATCGTATACTCAATGAAAGTTAATATAAAGAAGATATGGCTTCACAAATTCAAAAGCAAAAGAGAAAAAGGATGTAAATAGTTTGTTTAAAACAATGAAACAGTAACATTAAGTTTCATAAATTCTTGGCACTTGCTCTGCTTGCTACAGGAACTAATGGGAATATGAGAGATTTTACAAAGGAAGAGAAATACGTGCAGGATAAATAATCTTCTGCTATTATTCTGATTATTCCAGTAATCTAGCTGATTACTATTTTGAGAAATGACTAGGATAGACTGGAGTTATGAATCTTGAATTGTCACTGATACTAAAATGGAAACATTTCTTATAGGCCATCAGTGGGTAAAAAGGAAATCCTCAGAGAGCTGAGAACTTTAGCCTAGCTAGAAACTGGTATTCTGAAAGAAAAAATACCATAAACTTTGACAACATTGTGCACTTAGGATTCCTTCCACTAATACTTTGACAATATCTATAGGTTTTATGTTCACTTGGGTATTCGAGAACCTGGACTTTTTGAGGCGTAAGTATCAGACTTGTACTGCTGGTATATCAAACTTTGTTTTCACCAAGAGAAACAAAGCCTAATTAAATCACCAGGCCTGCTATTAGTTTCATCTGAATGAGATAGAAGGGGCTTCTAACATTTTCCTGAGAGTGTTGCAACAAATGCAGATAAAACTGGCCATGCTGTAGAAGTAAAGCATCACCTGAAGTTGACAGATTCACAGATGTGAAATTCAGCATATTCCAGGAAGAAGACAGTAGGTTTGCTAGGGCCACAGACTCACTAGATTGAAGTCCCCCTTACCAAGCCTAAGTTCAAATTTCTGTATAAGATACATAGACATGAGAGTTCCTTTATTATTCGCAAATTCCACATTCATAACAAGAGGGCTAGGATCTTGAATGGGGCCCAAGATTCTGTAAGAGATAATGTAGCTTAATACAGTAACCAGAGCCATAATGTTTTATCATTAAACTGCTTTTTTTATCATGTAAACTGCTTTTACATATTTTATCTCATTTGATCTTTACAATTGAATTAGATATCAACATTTTTATCATTATTTCCACTTTACAGAGGAGAAAACCAACACTTGGAAAGATGAAGACATTTCCCAATGAGTGACAGCTGAGAGTTCAAAACGTATTTCCTTCTTTTCCTGTGTGTGTGTGTGTGCATGTGCACGTGTGTGTGAGTGTGTGGTGCTGGGGACAGAACAGGGACTTGCACATGAGAGGCAAGTGCTCTACCACTGAGCATGTCCTTTGGTGTTTCTATGGCATCATGTTATCATCTTCTGATTTAAGAAAGTTGCATTGGGGGACAGAAAAAAATCAATCTGTTTAATGTTTTTATTTGAACTCAATGATATTTTGATATAATTTTCTTGGACTTTTGGAGAGCTATTAAAGGGGGAAAAATAGAGCCCAGAGAAGTTGGGAACTGATAGCAGCATCATGTGATCCCTTTTGCTTCCTATTTTGTTAGCCATTTATAGAAGATGGTTTCCAAAGTCACAAGCTAGCACTGCCTTCTTCAAGCCTCAGAAAGTATTACAGTGTTTTTCCTCCAAAGTATCTGAC
This sequence comes from Geosciurus inauris, assembly GCA_004024805.1. Classification (NCBI taxonomy): domain Eukaryota; kingdom Metazoa; phylum Chordata; class Mammalia; order Rodentia; family Sciuridae; genus Geosciurus; species Geosciurus inauris. The sequence goes on along the minus strand of PVHX01025263.1, from coordinate 12,310 downwards.
TCTGCAGCCAGGAAGAAAGAGATACATGAAGTGGTGAATGATACTCTATCTTTCAACAGTGTGCAGTACCAGTTTCTATTAATCTGATACATAATTGTGCTGTTTAATTTCATGTCAACTTGACTGAGCCATGGTGCCCAGATAGTTGATCAAATGTTATTCTGAATGTTTCTGTGAGGCATTTTTCCACACCCAATCAGTTGAAGGCACAAAGATAGCAAAGGCCAACCTCTTTGAGCAAGAAGGAATTCTGCCAGTAGAGTGCCTCTGGGCTCGACCTGCAGGCCTCCAGCCTGCCAGCCTACCCTGCAGATTCTGGGCTTGCCAAGTCTCCATGATCACATGAGCCAATTCCTTAAAATAAATTTCTCTTTCTCTTTCTTCTTCCCTCCCTCCCTCCCCCTCCCCTTTACACACACACACACAAAATGTAGCAATTGAACCGAATGAGTCTTCCTGACTCTGACTCCATATGAAATTAAAACTACCCTGCTGACCAGGTGAACGATAATTTTCCAGAAGATGCCAACCGCACCCTGGTTGTTGCTAGATCTGAAGTTCAGGATTCAAGAGAGAAGGCAGTTTTCTCAGCTGGTCTCTAGAGTTGCTTCCTTTCCTGTGAAGGAAACAAAGCAGGGCTTGGTTTGCCTTGCAGGCCCTCTGGGAACCATTTTCAAAAGAATGATATGGAATGATCTGTAATAGAAGGGATGTTTCATGAAACCCAACAGTTCATTTTCATGAATTTCAGGAAATAGCACCATAACCATTCAAAAGAGTTTAAATTCTGGATCCCTTCCCACATCCACCCTGGACTTAGAGAAGTTTGTGCTAACAGGGATTTCGAAGGAGGGCAGGATTAGGTACAGTGTGAATTATCTTATTTTGTTGGGAGTAGGAAGAAAGCAAGATGTGATCATCACAATTTTCCCAGGACGTCCTCAGAGGCTTTGGGAGTGGATCTCACACAGATTGGACCCCACGAGGTAAAATATGCTACTGGAAATAAGGAAAGACAAAGAAATATCTGTCTCCTAATCATGGCCACTTTCATTCCAAATACATGCCCAGGGGAAGAGCGAGGAAATATAACTAAGGATCAGAGAAGATGCTTTAAACTCTAGTGTTTTTATTGAGTAAACACTGACTACACGAAATAGCAGAACACATGTTTGAAAAAAATCTGTGGTGGGGGGAAAAAATCCAAGTGAATTGGGAGTTCTTTGTTGGAATGAAAGCCACAACTATTTTAGCAATCCCTTACAGCTTTTGTGGATAAGGGGGGGAAAAAACCCCAACACTTGATGACTATGAACTGTAACTTTGCAAGGTCTAGTAAAACATTTTCTAACATTTATGTTCATAGTACTTGCTTGGAATTATTCCTGAGAAGAAAATGTCCCTTTTACAATTCTGAGGACTTTAAAAACACAATGTGTGTGTGTGTGTGTGTGTGTGTGTTTAAAAACACAATGTGTGTGTGTGTGTGTGTGTGTGTGTGTGTGTGTATCTACATATATAGGTATATATTTTATATGTGTATTTGCATACATATACATTTATACATATACAAACTGCATCTACCAAAAACTGAAGAAATGACTATTACTTTATTACTTTCAGGATAAAAATGTTAGTTAGAACTGGGCTAATCAAGGTAATGACAGTCTCTTTTCACTACATGTAACCGTTAAATATATCTCATGATTTGCAAGTTTTTCTGGCACCTCTTGGATTTTTGTCAGCGTGTTTTCATTGCCCTGGATGATTTTCCATCCTCAGATGTCTGTAAACTCGTGTTTGATACAAAGTACAAGGACATGCTCAGGCCCCTGAAAGGCGATCATGCAAAACATTCTCTCTTTAAAGTGCTTCCTGGGTATCCAGCAGTGAGTTCCATGCTAAGAAATGCCCTGCCCCCTACACACAAGGCTTTCTCTAATCCAAAGGCAGAACTTGTCTAGGCATCGAGGGGACCAGGTAAGGCCAGGCCTGTTGTCCATGGGCCATGTCTACCTGGGTTTACTAAATGGAGCCGATTGCTTTTGCCTTTCTCACTGGCCAGGCAAGAGATCTATCACCCATCTGAGGACCCTGCCTGAAAATTGTCAATCTGTTTGGCTTGCTTGCTTGCTTTGTATTTCCTGTGGATTGGTTTTTCTTCTCCCTGTGGACTTTGTGCAGTGTTGTAACTCACAGCTGGGAGGAGGAATAGAATTTTTGTACCCATGTTGAGGGGAATCATTGATTTCACAGAGATGCTCAGAGAAGATTGGAGTTTTATTTCTCTGATTTTCACAATGAGTGTTGTCCGACTGCTGAGCCAGCTTCTATTTTGCATCTGAGAGTGAATCTTCCTACTAATTCTATTCTTCCTACTAATTCTATTCTTAGAAGACTTAGAAGGCTTTAGTATATTTTTAGATTAAGAATGCTAGTAGAAAAGGCACTTATTTAGGAAATAAAGATATAGAATTCATGTATTCCCTTAAAGACTGAGATAGATCAAGAGTAAGTGTCTTGTTTGACATTTACCTTTCAGATCCTTGGATTTTTTGTTTAAATGGAAACTACTAGCATTTTTTTGTACTTCAAGAAGTGGTATAGAATACCAGTGCTCACAATATATTTGCTTCAAATCAGCTTCTTTTATTTTACAGACAATCTGAGACCCATAGCTGATAAGTGGCACAATAAAGCCACATAGCACAGACCATTTCTAGAAGGATAAATGTTTTCTGAATATGGAGCCCATGATTTTTATTCTTCATTGTGTTGAGAAATATGAGATTGCTCCACCCTAATTCTTAAACAGTGATTCTGTAAGACTGCTTTCTCTAGTTCTTCTGATTCTCCCTAGTTACCTGCATCCCAGCTGACCAGCTTTACTATAGACTGTAACATGGTTTTCTCATGGGTAGAAACTGCTAGACAGTAATAGAACCCAGATGAATAGGCTGGTTGGCACCTCACACTTCAAGTACAACAAGTTAACAAGTTCACACAAGACAGGTCTTACAAATCCTGCATTTTTGTTACCAAATTACAAAACTGTTCTTTAAGCAACTTAACAGGCATTCAAGGAAACTGATCAATTAGTCAAATGAGAGTGTAAAGAAATAATTTCCAAATGTTTTCCTTAAGGTCAGGTCAATTGCTTCATTTAGTATGGTTTATAAAACATCTCTTGATTTTACATAACACAATTCATAGAGAAAAAATACGACTAATTAAAATTCAGATAATCTCACTTTACATTTAAAACTCCTTCTCTTTGTCAGTCTCTGGCTGAAGACAGTACTTACTTACCTTCTGTCTGCTGTGCCTGAGCCCAGAGTACTTGGACTGTGTCTGGCAGCAGGGTAGTCAAAGCCACCCACGAGGGTGATCTTGACACTACTCCGGGTTGCACAGCTTCAGGCCAGACTCTCCAGCCACTGTGAAGTTTTGGGACATGGTGGGTTGGCCACTAGGATATGACACCTGGATCTATCAAGGGAGCACTTGCTGTACTGAGTGGAGTCAGCTCACAGCCTCCAGAAACAGTGCTTTCAGGATGTGCTCCCTGAAGCAGCCTCCAGTCAATGACCAATGGGAGGGACAGGGCCTGGCCACCTCCACCCAACCCGAGAGTCCTCACTAAGAAACCTCCATGCTAAGAGCTTCCTGGTGGGCTGACCAATGCGCCTTTTCAGAGCTGTACTTGGCCTTGTCTTCCATCTGCCTGTTCTTCCAAAAGTGAGACTTCCCATTCCTACCCCGGCTCTCTTTTACAGGTAAAAGAAATAAATAGCTGTAACAGTAAATAGCTGGAATAGTAACTCCATCTTGACCTCCACTTCTCCCGGTGACCGAAAACCGACACAATGTGTTAACTGACACTCTTTAACCTATCACTCTTTTCATCACCCAGTTGTTATAATGGAACATCCTCTAAGAATCCTATGTGAGTTGGCCTCTTCCTCTGTTGCCCACAGTCTCTGTTGAAAGGATGAGTTCGAGCAGCTGTATTCTGACGAAGTAATCTTAATCCAGGTATAGACATTTGATTAAAAATGAGTTAATGAGGACATCTTTCTCCAGAATTTAAATTCAGATATACTGAATCAATGCTTACATGTATTAAGAACCGCAGTTGAAAGTTCATGTTTAGGATTGAGGCCAGACTTGCCACTGTGGTACATTCAAACATCATAGAAAATATAGCTGCGATGAAATGGAAGCTAAAGGCCTTAGAGCTAGTCTGCTGCAGCTATGGAGAAATGAGCAAAGGAGAAAATGATAGGATCATCATTCTGGAAGATAGTTTGGCAATTTCTTAAAAGAACTAAACATACTCTTATCGTAGGAGCCGCCAATCATGTTCCTTTGTACTTATCCAAAGGATGTGAAAATATGTGCACACAAAATCTTGCCCACAGTGGCTATAGCAGCTTTATTTATAATTACCAAACCGTGGAAGCAACTAAGGTGTTCTTTATTAGGTGAGAGGAGAACCCGACAGTGGTGCAGCCATATCATAGAGAACTGTTCAGTACTAAACAGAAGTGAGGCATTATCTTGGTCTATTTTGTGTTGCTTATGTACCAAAGACTGGATAATTTATAAAGAAAAGAAACATTGCTCACAGTTCTGGAGCCTGGGAAGTTGTCTCTTGAGGTGCTAACATCTGGGGAGGGCCTTCATGCTGTACACCCCATGGCGGAAGGCAGAAGGGGAGGAGAGCAAGAGGGGGCTGAACTCACTCTTACAATAAGCCCACTCTTGTGATAACTTTCTCAGGCCAATGATAATGACATTGATCCATTCATAGGATCAGAGACCTCATGTCCTCATCATCTCTTATTAGGTTCTACCTCCCAACAGGGTTGCCTTGGGAGTTGTTTCTAACATATGTACCTCAAGAGGCACATTCAAACGAACATCAATCAAGCCATTAAGGGACACAGAGGAAAAAGTTAATGCATATTACCAAGTAAAAGAAGCCAATCTGAAAAGGCTGTATTCTTTATGATTCTAATTATATGGCATTCTGGAAAAGGTAAAACTGTGGAGATATTAAGAAGATCAGTGGTTGCTGGGGTTGGGGGAGAGATGAACAGGCAGAGTGCAGAGGGTTTTCATGGCAGTGGAAATGCTATTAGAATTTTTCCAATTCTATGATAGTACAATGGTGGATACATGTAATTATACATTGATTCACTCCAGGGAATATACACCCATAGTGAACCTTAATTATGGACTTTTAGGCCATAATGAAGTGTTATCACTGCAACAAATGTACCACTCATTGGAGAACAATCAGGGAGCTACACATATACGTGGGTGGGGCTAGTCTGGAAAATCTCCATTTTCCTCTCAACTTTGCTGTGAATCTAAAACTACTCACAAACAGCTGGGTTCCATGAGCACCCTCTTTGCTCTTAAATTAAGTTCCGTAATATGAGGGACAGTGAGTCTATAAAATAGTTCCTAAGACAATTGCTCAAAAGCAGGTTTTTCTATTTATTCATCTCAGACTTGAGTTGAACCTAGTTCCTTTTCCAATATCATTTAAAAAGACTTACAGTTAATGAAAATCCATATGTAGCAAAGTGAAATTAAATCTTTATCCTCCACAAAAATCAACTCAAAGTGGATCAAAGACTTAGGCACTAGAACAGAGACCCTGCACCTAATAGAAGAAAAAGTAGGACCAAATCTTCATCATGTTGGCTTAGAATCTGACTTCCTTAACCAGACTCCTAAGGCCCAAAAGTAAAATCAAGAATCAATAAATGGGATGGATTCAAACTAAAAAATCTTCTTCTTAGCAAAGGAAACAATAACATGGAGAGAGATCCTGCAGAATGGGAGAAAATCTTTACCACACATACCTCAGACAGAGCACTAATCTCCAGGATTATCAAGAACTCAAAACACTTAAGAGCAAAAGACAAAAAACAAAAAACCCAAATAACTCAATCAATAAATGGGCTAAGGACCCGAATAGACACTTCACAGAAGAAGAAATATAATTGATCAACAAATATATGGAAAAAATGTTCGTCTTCTCTAGCAATTAGAAAAATGCAAATTAAAATTATTCTAAAATTTCATCTCACTCCAGTCAGAATGGCAATTATCAAGAATACAAGCAATAATAAGATGTTGGCAAGGATGTGGAGAAAAAGGTACACTCATACATTGCTGGTGGGACTGGAAATTGGTGCAACCAATATGGAAAGCAGTATGGAGATTCCTCAGAAAACTTGGAATGAAACTACCATTTGACCTGGTTATCCCACTCATTGGTTTACACCCAAAGGACTTAAAAATCAGCATACTACAGTGATGCAGCTACATCAATGTCAATTGCAGCTCAATTCACAATAGCTAAACTATGGAACCAATTGAGATACCCTTCAACAGACGAATGGATAAAGAAAATGTGGTGCACATACACAATAGAATATTACTCAGCCTTAAAGACGAATAAATTTATGGCATTTGCAGGTAAATCAATGGAGCTGGAGAATACCATGCTAAGTGAAATAAGCCAAAACCAAAGAACCTATGTTTTCTCTAATAAGCAGATGCTGATCCATAATGGGGGTAGGTAGTGAAGAATGAAGGAACTTTGGATTGTGCAGAGGAGAGTTAGGGAAGGGAAAGGGGAGTGGGGATAGGAAGGACAGTGGAATGAGACAAACATTATTATCCTATATACATGTACGATTACACTACCAGTGTGACCCTGCATCATGTATAACCAAAAGGATGAGAAGTTGTGCTCCATTTATGTACAATGTGTCAAAATGCATTCTACTGTCATGTATAACTAATTAGAACAAGCTAAAAAAGAAAAAAAAAAAGACTTACAGTTAATATCAAATTGATGTCATTCTGCCTTATCCCACTTACTGGCATCATATATTGACATATAAGAACTGAGGTCTTGAATATCATAATGCTAATAGTATTTTCCCCCTTTGCTCTGTGTTTGTAATCCAAACCCATCAAAATCCAAGGTGCTTTGTTACCTATGTTACTAAATTACAAAATATAGGTGGACCAGGTAAACTACAAATTTCAATTAAATTCAATAAATGTTAACTAAGCTCCTGTTATGTGGCTAAGCAATATGCTAGCTTGTGAAAATAACAACTATGAATGTAACCCAATGAATCAGACTTTAATACATCATCATTCTGCAGAAACAGTCTCCCTCTCCCTCTCTCCCTGCCCCCGCCTCTCGCGCACGCGCGTGTACACTAACACACAATATAAGGTGTCAAATTTAAGTGCTATAGACTGTGGGCCCTTAAGTATTTCCATTCAATGTTATGAGAGACCATGTATCTGCTCTAACTAGGTAGCAATGATTAGATTTGAGATATAAATGAAACACTTATTCTTTGAGTTTATAGTTTCAAATGCATCAGTTCCATGTATTCAGTTGGTCTATTAATTCCTTGTAGGTGGGCTCTGTGTTTTATTTTGCTATTCTCAAGAGCCAACAAAGGACTGGGGTCACTTACTATCCTGGTAGACTGAGCCTCAGGACACAAAGCAGGAAGTACTGCAGTGGCTAGAGGGCTGCCATTTGCTCAGAGTGTTTAAACTGTTTATTTTCTCATGAAGTATAACCCAGTCACCACAAATATCAATATTGAAACTCAGTTATGAGAGTATCAAATATTTTATTCTAATTGACATATGAATTTATAAAAAATCATTTTAACTAATTGAGAATGAAAAGATGCCAAGCCAAACAGAACATGCAATTTGAGAGATTCCAATGATTTTGGAGTATGTATGAAATGATTCATCATCTATTTATTTACAAGTCTTTCAAACATATCCTTGACCAATGAATTTTGACACTTTAGAACACTCAATGTTGAGTTAAAACTTAAAATAAACCAGTTTTTCTAAACATGGAAAATTTAAAAAGGTCTTAATGAATGATTTGGGGACTACACTTGTAAAAGCTACTCTAGGGCAAACATTACTTACTGGCTTATTTAATGTAATTTACCAAGGATCTATGTTGCCTGCAGGTTTCACCTGTTCTAACTTTTCTTGGGTCCCCATCCTAATACTACCTCCCTTATAATACCCAATAGTTGAAACAAGCCTCTAGTTATTTTTATAAATATCAGGAAAACTCAACAAACTTTCCCCAGTAATTTCTCTTTCCACCTCCGTGTCTCATTGCACAGTCTCTTTCCCAAGCTCAGAAGAAGAGGCCTCTTCTTGCTGCTGGGTCTGTCCCCTCCATCTAGCTTCTGACCCATCCCCACTATCAAGACCCTGCTCTATGTACCCCCTGTTTTCTTCTGGTGCATTTTTTTTTTTTTTTGGCATCAGATATTCTAGTCCACTCATAAGAGAAGCAGATAGCAAAGTCTTCCAAGAAGTTTTTCCTTATGTCTATTTATCCAGCCTCTCTTCTCCTGGCTTCCACATTTTTGGAAATAAGCAGCTTTTTTTCTTGAAGCCTTACTTTTTTCACAGCTCCTTCTAACCCCATGGCATCTGGAAGCCAGGGCATGCATCACTGCTGTTCTGACATTGGAGAGCTTGGTCTCGCTTGGGCTTGCTGCTGCTTTGAAGGCCTTTTTACAGTGTCTCCACTCTCCTGAGACCTGTAATCCCCACATGCCAGTCATCAAACCATCTTGGCTTTACTGACTTCTGCAGGGAGCTCCTCATGGTTCTGAGTCTGGTCCCTCTTCCTTCTAGTGATGCCTCCACAGTTCTCAGCCTAAAGCCCAGCCAGGATCAGGCTCCTTTACCACCCAGAGGCCTCCATGCCTCTCTTGTGCCTGCTGACCAGGTGAAGCCCCTCCAGCTGGAAGAAGCTCTTCTCATGAGGGCCTGGACTCAGCCTCATCATGGCTCCACCACCCCTCACCACACCCTGCAATCAACCAACCTCAACTATTTCCACTGGCTGCCCTGGACTTTCCAACCTCTGTGCCTGGAATAACTTTCCTCATCCCCAGGAGAGCCAATCAGAATCAATCAGAACTTCAAAGACCAAATCATTACTCATGCCTTGCCAGTCCAGAGTTTTTCTCTAAAGCTCTGGAAGCTTCTCTCTGCATCTCGTAGCATTAATCCTGTCTTTGGATTACCATCTTTCACAGGCAGTAGGTTCTTTAAAAGAGGCAGCCAGTATGCTGACTTGAAAGAACCAGATGGACTTCACTTTGAAGATTCCTCTTACCTTTGCAGTGGCCACAGACAGGTTACTTATCATTTTTAATTGGTGACACCAGTTATTCCAAATTAAAGGCAAATAGCCGTACTTCCTCATAGAATTGTGGTAAAAATGACACAAGAGAGCAAATACAAATCTGGCACCCAAACATGTTTGTGGATTTTATGGTTTTCTTTTTCTATCAGGTTAAATTACTCAGTTTAGGTTGGAGCTGTTTGTGATAACAAAACGTGGTTTTTTTTCCACTTTTTTTATTTTTAAGACAAGCTAGAGATTATACATGTAAACATTTGAAAATTCTTTGTCTATTCTTTTTTTCTCTAGGAAAGAAAAAAAAAACTGTTGCATTCATTATTTTTCCTTGAAATAAAGAGGAAGGGAGTAAGAAAGGGAAAAGGAAAGTGAGAAATGGAGGGAGATTAGTAGGGAGGGAGGAGAAATATTTAATGCTTTTTATATGAAAGAAGTGGAATGTTATTCAACTGAAAACACAGAAAGACTTCCAAAACTCTGTATTTATAAAGCTCCATTCCTTCAGATTTCAAAAATACGTAAACACAGGTCAGCCTGCAAATCAAATGAGTGTTTCTCATCTCCTCCCCACACTTCCTGAGGTAACCTGCTCATGCAGGACTATACAGGAGCCTTCAGCCACTGCCTGTTTTCCTAACATGGCTTGGCAGGGAGTTGTGAACTTTGGCTCAGAAGGCCTGATTTCAAAGTGACCTGCCAAAGCGCCTCACAACTTAGCACTGGGCATACACTTGGCTGAGGAGGGTTGTGAGCCAGTTTGCGCTTTTTGGTTCCCTGCAGAAAAGAGTTATCCAAAGTAACCAGAGTAAAAGGAAGTGGGGAGGTTGGTTCTGATCATATAAGTGAAGCTGTTCAAGTTCATTATTTTCTAAGTTTCCCACAATGAAAACAGCAACTGTAAATGTGAGAAACATATCACAGGCCCTAACTTCTACATAATGTTACTGACTCAATTCCCTTTTTGGGATGCTGAAGACTCGTCCCCCTAAAGAAACCTGTAATATTTCCAGTGTTCCACAGAGCTTGGCTTTGCATCTATCACCCTAAGAAATTCTAAGAACTTCAAAATATATTCATCCCTACAAACTGGATCGCTGTCATATACTCATTCCTAGTGTTTGGCTAAGTAGTCCCATGTCACTGACTTAATTGGTGGCAGGTTATTTTCCAGTTGTCAAATATTCTTTTCCTATTTAAGTGTCAGAAATAGAAACATTCACTCATAAAGGAATTGGATCATCTGGAATGTGAACAATATAAGTATTTATTTGAAAAACATTTTCCATTGAAGTAAATCCACACATCGGCTGCAGTAGCTTCTCCCTACTAATTCTAATTTGTACTCACAGTCACTTTCATCCATTATGTTCAAAGGTATTGCTACAAAAAATGGTCACAACTTTTTTTTAGAAAAAATATATACAGTCTCTCTAATAGAAAGTTAATTAAAACAACAAAGCTGGGCAATATAAAGCTAAGATGTGAAACAGATTGACATTTATAAACACAAATAAATAAATATGTACAAAAGAGTCTATGCCAACAACAGATAGGAATATCTTTACAATACAAGCAATGGTGACAAGAACAGTAACTATTTAAGAAGCTCAACGAAAACTCTGACAAAATGCAGCTACAAAAGGTGGTATTAGTATTCTTTTGGAAGGTGAGTGTAGGTGGCTTTGGGCTCCCCAGTTAGACTCCTGCCCCAGGCTTCTGAAAGGCTGAAGAAAGGTAAGAAGGGGAGTTGAGGGTAGAATTTGGCTCAGTCTTTTAACTCCATTTGCAGTTGTTTCTGTGCAGCTATTTCTTCATTTTTTTTTCTTATCTGCTTATTAAAAATTTCTAAAGTGGAGCTGACGTTGTCAAATATCAGAATAAAATGTTTTCTCAGATCTGGATGCATATGAGAAGAAATCAAAAGCAAAGCTATTTTTGAAGCTATATCTTAATTACTATTAACTAACTATGCACCTTGTGCAGAAATCTCACAGTAGAAAGCTAATTAAACTCTACCATGAATGTCTAAGGTTTAGGGGAAGCACATGAATATTCAGTGATGATTTAAGATTAATTTTCATCTATATGCAAATTCTGGCACAATATATAGCCTGTTAATATATGCCTACAGAAAAGGATTTGGCTCTATTGTAGTGAATCTCAGTGACTTAAGGTTTACTATCTTTTTCTCCTAAATACCCCTCTCCCCTGTGAAAGCCAGCCTGGGCCGAGCTCTTTTCTGCCGAGATGGTGCTCTAGGCTGCTGCAAAATGGAAGAGTAATAACAATCTACCACCAAACTCTCTCATTATCCTTTTGAGCTTGGCTAACTTCATAACTGAAGCTTAGCCAAAAGTAAGAGGCTCCTTGAGTTTCTGCATAGCCTGCATGCCTCCTACATCTAAGACCAAGGGCACCTGCTTTCTGTATAGAGGGCAAGGCCCCTGGGGGCTCAGGTCTAGCCTCTTGTCTTAAGCTGACAGGCTCTGCCCAGTCCCTCCTGTCCTCCTTACTTAGCTGCTGCTTCCCTGAACCTGATACTTCTCAGAAAACCCAGAGAGCTGTCAAAGCCCAGGCTGCACTGAGGCCCATTGCTAAGAAACTGGATAAGACTCCATCATTTAACAAACTGTGGTCTCCTATACCCTCATTACAAGCATGCATTACTTAGGATAGTTTGAGAGTTAGGTAAGCTGCATAATATTATGCATAGCTTGTATGCAGCAGGCTGATCCATAAATACAACACCATGTATCTTGCCAGACCTCCTCATGCTCTTCTATGCTATCATCAGAGGACTCAGTACAAATAGTTTTTAGACTAGCAGTTATAGATCCACACATTTATAAATTATTCTAATTCAGTGAGACATCCACATGTCCGAGTTTATATTCCTTAGAACAAAATTCTCAGTAGGTAAAGAAAGAGGCCTTTAGTTATTTAATTGGAAATGCCTTAAAGTCATCACAGCAAGGACTAGACCAAACATCTCAAAGGTGTGTATCCTAAAAGGACTATTGTATACAGTGTGACTAACAGAAAATCTCTTCCACCCCATGAGCCTATGGG
>PVHX01025262.1:0-22641 GCA_004024805.1 Geosciurus inauris | reverse complement strand
GCGATTCTCCTGTCTCAGCCTCCCTAAGTGCTGGGATTACAGGCTTGAGCCACCGCGCCCGGCTCAAGTCTGACACTTCTTTTAAGTGATCTACAGAATTTTACCCAATATATTCAGTTGAAATTAATGAAAGACTCCAGGGCATTCCAACAAGACAGAGAAAATTTGGCAAGAAGGATGGAGATTGGATAGCCAGGTAGACTTCCCACAAGGAAGGGGTATTAAGAAAGGAAAATGGTGACACACATCTATAATCCTAGCTACTCGGGAGGCTGAAGTAGGAGGATTGCACTTTTGAGGTCAGCCTCAACAACTGAAGGAAATCTTGTCTCAAAATAAATAAAAAGGGCTGGGGATACAGCTCAATGGTCCTCCCGAGTTCAATCCCCAGCACCACAAAAAAAATAAAAATTAAAAAGAAAGGAAAATGGGGGCTGGGATTGTGGCTCAGCGGTAGAGCGCTTGCCTTGCATGCATGAGGCCCTGGGTTCGATCCTCAGCACCACATACAGAGCAATAAAATAAAGACTTTGTGTCCATCTACAAAAAAAAATTAAAAAAGAAAAAAAAAAGAAAGGAAAATGGAAACCCCATAAAGCAGGAGAGAGGAGGCTCAGCTGACCAGGACAGATGGAGAAGGTATTCTGTGAGAAGCAGGGACATGGGACATCTTGTCTGGCTAGGCTTTCTGGCAGGGAGCCTTGGTAGCAGCCTCCTGTGTCCCCCTTCCTCCCTAAGGCTCTGAGAATAGGACTAGGGAGGGACAAGTGTTAGATGCATGTCCTAGCCCTTGGTACTTAGTGTGTGGACAGCAATAATAGGTGCTCAGAGGAGAGAAGGGACACGACTGCGCACAGACAGACACAGTCTACCCTCTTGTCCTCTAGTCTCCCACAAACCTCTCTCCACTGGGTCACCTTTCCTGCCCTGCAGCCAGTCGTGTGTGTGTGTGTGTGTGTGTTGTGTGTTGTGTGTGTGTGTATGTATGAGAGCAATAGAGAAGAAAGAAGAGAGAGAAGAGAGAGACAGAGTTCGCCTGCATTCCAGTGCATAATGGGAATTATTTTTGGATATATCTGCTGTTTGGCTGGTATCATCTTATTTCAGCAAGTTGACCTAGAACTGACTTCAAGTGACACATGATGGGTCAGACTCTTCTCCAGCAGCTAGCACATCTTATAGGAGCTCAAAAGGAAGTGACTGAGCCAGGTGGATGGCGCATGCCTGTAATCCCAGCGATTTGGGAGGCTGAGGCAGGAGGATCATGAGTTCAAAGGCAGCCTCAGCAACTTAGTGAGACCCTCTTTCCAAATAAAACACTAAAAGGACTGGGGATGTGGCTCAGTGGTTAAACGACGCTGGGTTCAATCCCTGGTACCAAAAAAAAAGGGAACTGGCTGAATGAATGAATGAAAATTAATTAGTGAAGCCCATAATTTAACTAAAGTCAACTGCAAGGAGAGAATAAGCAGGGCCAGGAAACTGACACTGACTGAACACCTAAGAGGAGTCAGCAGGCACTGGGTTAAGGTCTTGGCATATGATTTTCATCTTAGAGGTGAGGAAATTGAGGCTCAGTGGTAAAGGACTACCCAAGGTGGCAGAACTAACAAACAGCATGTTTGGCCCCAGAGCCCTGTCCCTTCCTTTTACACTTTGAAATTTTAAAAATGCAGTTATACTCAATACATCCTTACTGCCAGGTGTGGTGGTGCATACCTGCAATCCCAGCAACACAGGAGGCCCTAAGCAATTTAGCAAGACCCTGTCTCAAAATAAAGAAAGGGCTGGGGATATAGCTCAATGGAAAGCATCCCTTGGGTTTGATTTCCAGTACCAAAAATAAATACATACATACACAGATACACATATGCTTACTGAACCTCCGCTGTGGACAGGGCTGAGTGCTCAGTGCTGGGGCACCCAGGATAGCGGATATAATAGTTAAGATGAGAAGGCTAGCCAGGCACCGTGGCACATGCCTATAATCCCAGCAACTAGGGAGGCTGAGACAGGAGGATCACAAGTTTGAGGCCAGCCTCAGCAACTTATCAAGGTCCGAAGCAACTCAGTGAGACCCTGTCTCTAAATAAAATATAAAAAAGGACTGGGGGGTGCTGGGATTGTAGCTCAGTGGTAGAGCGCTTGCCTCCCATGCGTGAGGCCCTGGGTTCCATCCTCAGCACCTCCTACAAAGCAATAAGATAAAGACATTGTGTCCATCTATAACTAAAAAAAATATTAAAAAAAAAAAAAGGACTGGGGGTGTGGCTCAGTGGTTAAGTGCCCCTGGGTTCAATCCTCGGTACCAAAAAATAAATAAATAAATAACCTCACTCCAAACCTGGTTCCTCAAGGTGTTCACCCTCAGGTCCCTCTGCATTTGGGCACTCCCCCATATGACCTATAGGTACATGCTACACACACCATGTACACCATGCCACACACACTTAAGTCACTCACACACATGCCCTGCCCTCCAGGTGCCAGGTTCACACATGTTCCTCTCCTGCTTTGGAGGATATTCACCTGCAGTCGCAGTGTAAGCCCCAGAGTGGATATCATCACACTCAGAGGGCTGATTTTTCCTTGTAGTGATGTGGGTCCAGCAGGGACTCTGCCTTACCCACCTCACCCTTCCACCTGTCCCTTTCCCATTTAGCAGTCATTCCCACTCACACACACTAGTTTCTGCCCTTTGTTTTCCACCCTGGCCAAATCCCCACGGCTTCTTTGGTCATTAACCTCCTGCTTTAATTGGCTTAGTGGGGAGGAAAGCAGAGGTAGGGCAAATTGAGGGTGGGTGTCTGGGGGGAATCTCATTTCGACAGAGACAGGAAAGCTCACGCCAGCTGGTAACCCTACAAAAATGCCTGGCACAAAATAAGTCCTATGCAACTATTTGCTATTTCCAGTAATGTGAAAAACAGTCACCTAGTCTTCAGTATAAACTTTCCCCATATGACAGCCCCGTGGTCTCCAGTACTATGGTTTCTCCAATCCAGGTTTCTGGGGCAAACAGCCAGGGGACAAGTGTCAGAAACAATCTACTCTCCAGGGCCCTGTCTTTCCAATTCTTCCTCTTCTACTCCTACTTGATGGCAATAGCACCCAATCCCACAAGAAGATTTGTTGTTAATCTCATGTTAAACCCTCCATCCAGGGGCTGGGGTTATGGCGCAGTGGTAGCGTGCTCACCTAGCATGCGTGAGGCACTGGGTTCGATCCTCAGCACCACATAAAAATGAAATAAAGATATTCTGTCTGCCTACAACTAAAAAATAAATATTTTTTTAAAAAAACCCTCCATCCAGGGGCCACTCTGCCCCAACTCTGGAGAATTCTGTGGTTCTGGGTCCAGGCTTCTTCCCTGGATCTGCCTAGCAAAGGAGAAAGAGCCCTGCAATGTGGCAACCCCTCAGCCCCTCCAGGGATCCCACCGTTTCATTGGTACAAAGTCAGTGTTCCCAAGAATCAATTTAGGAAACTGAGTTTAAATTGTTTAGCCTTTATAACCTCAAAGTGTAGGGGTCTAGGAGGTCATGCCATCCATTCCCCTGCCTCCAAGCAAACTAGTTCAAATTTTCAGTTTCCAAGGCACTTTAGAGAAGCTCACCCACTCATTCTTTTCTTTTTTAGTTATATATAACATTATGATACATTTGACATAATCACAAAAGCATGGGATATAATTAGCTCTAATTCAGTCGGCATTATTTCCCCCCTCCTGCTCCCCTCCCTCTACTGATCTTTCTGTAATTTATTTATGGGTTTTTTAAAAAATCAGTGTCTTGTGGATCTATTGGTTGTTGTCACCCACCACCCATTCTTATAAAACTTTTGGGAAATCTAATCTCAAGCCCTCAAGCTGCAGTGTCATTCCTTCTCTTGGGAAAGACCCAGAGATAGTAACCAAAAAAGAGCCTTAGACATGGGGTAAAGGGGAGAAGAAAATACTGCATTACACTTCAACTTCCCCCAAATGCCTCCTGAAGGTATCCAACTATCTGATTTAAAAACTTATTTTCAACTCTCACCAAATTTCCAGCTTCAAAGGGGCTAAATTCACGAGTGTTCAATTGGACAGAGGTGAGTAAAACAAGAGTGGAATGATGCTTGGTGTTAAGAAACAAATCACCCTCAAACTGGATTCACAGCCCAGGCCTGAAGGAAGCCCGGGTTCCCCGTCGATCCCCGGTCTTACCTCCCTCTTTCTGTTACACCCGAAGTTCAAGGCCCTCACCCCAAACTGTTAAGTCATATCATGCCTGTAAAGACTTTTCCTGCCTCGCGGCTCTCCGGGCCCTTCTTCTGTCCCTCCATCCCTCTTCTTCCTCACCTAGTCACTCCACAGTCTTCCCCGCCCATTCCGCTCGTTGATCAGAAGGACGCGGACTAACTCACCTCCCAGCCGGCGCCTCTGAGATCTCCGGGATGGGGGGGGCCGAAGGGGGTTGAAAGGAGATGGTCTGCTGCTTAAGGATGAGGGGACCCCATTCTTTGCCAAGGGGTCCCACGCCCAGCCCGGCACCCCTTCTTGGCCCCCACAAAGCGCGGAGACCTGTTCTCCCCCTCATCGCGGCTGCGGGCTTTGTCTGCTCTGCCGAGAACCTCTCCCCGCGGCCGGGAGCCGAATCGACTCCCGGAGAGCGGGAGGGGGAGCGGAGAGGGAGCGCTGCAGGGAGGGGGAAGAAAGGGAGAGAAAACCGCAGTGACCGAGCGGGGACCGCTCCCGCCTAGGCCCCCTTCATTACCATAAGAAAGAGGGCCCCGGGACAGGCCCGGACGGGGAGGGAGACGATCGGAAGGGGGACGAGGAGCAATAGCCCTTTTCACACCCGTTCTGCTTCTGCACACTGTCCTCTCTCCAAGTACACCCCCACCGCGCCCCGGAAAAATTAGGGACCTCGACTTCCATCCCATCCCTAGCTCTGCCTGGGAACGGTGGGTAGAGACCGAAAGGCACATCCCTATCCTCCTCGGGTCAAGGAATTCGTCCCCGCGCCCCGAGGGCGGGAAACTACAACTCCCGGCATGCCCCGGGCGCCCCCGGCGCGCCCCCCTCCCGTCAGTTCCATGCTGCTCCATCCAGTTCATTTAAAACAAAAGAGTTTGAGCGCTGGAAGGGGCTGGGCTCTATTGGGGGCCACTGAGCGCAGCTCCAGGACTGGGGCTCGGTGCGGGAGCCTAAGGGGGGCGTCTGGACGGCGGAGACTAGAGACTCCCGGGTCCGAGGCGGGAGGGGTGGGGGCTGAGATCCCGCAGCCCCCCGCCCCCCGTCACCCCCGGAGAGGAGCGGAGATCTGCTTTCTTGGTTTTGCTTCTCTTTACCCCCACCCCCACCCCGGGGGCTGGGGCGAGGGGAGTCGGGTTACAGGGTGTTTGGGGAGGGGGGCTTAGGGGGAGGGGCTATCTTTCTATCTCGCTTTCTTCCCCCCTCCCCAGTTCTTTGTTCCCCCTCCCCACACACCCCCTCCTCTCCTCTCCCCTCCCCTCCTCTCTCCTCTTTTCCCTTCCACCACCTCTCTCTCTCCCTCTCTCTCTCTCTCCCCCAGCTTTTGTTTCGCCATGCCTAGTCTAGTGGTATCTGGAATAATGGAAAGAAATGGGGGCTTTGGAGAACTAGGATGTTTCGGGGGAAGCGCTAAGGACCGAGGGCTGCTGGAAGACGAGCGCGCCCTTCAGCTGGCTCTTGATCAACTCTGCCTCCTGGGTTTGGGGGAGCCCCCCGCCCCCACGGCGGGCGAGGACGGGGGAGGTGGGGGGGGCGGCGCCCCCGCGCAGCCGGCCGCCCCCCCGCAGCCGGCCCCGCCGCCGCCGCCCGCGGCGCCCCCGGCCGCCCCGACAGCGGCCCCCGCGGCGCAGACGCCCCAGCCCCCCACCGCCCCCAAAGGGGCGAGCGACGCCAAGCTCTGCGCTCTCTACAAAGAGGCCGAGCTGCGCCTGAAGGGCAGCAGCAACACCACGGAGTGTGTACCCGTGCCCACCTCTGAGCACGTGGCCGAGATCGTGGGCAGACAAGGTAAGCGGGCACCCGGAGCACGGAGTGGGCTGGAGTGGGGGGCACCCTATCCCCTGCGCGGAAAGTTCATTTCTTCCCTTCTTGCCCGCCTCTGGCTCTGTTCCTTCCCCACAAAGGGGGACCCGCCCCCTACCCTGATTTCCAAGTGCCACAAAGTTCCCTGCTACCCTCAGTCGGGACGGTTCTCCCGACCCTTCCTTCCCCAGGGCTCTGCCCTTAGACAAAGAAATATCCTCGAACTGGGAAGAGGGAAAGGGGAGGGGGATCGGTCTCCCAATCCAGGGAGGCTGTCCGGAGGGGGTGTCTGCTCCTAGCTAGAAAAACTGATGGAATGTGCAAAGAGTTACGACAGGAGCCCCTACCTACTTCAGTATCTGCTTGTAGGTTGGGGAGGGGGCACCCCTGGGACCCTCTGCTGCCTGGAGTTAAAGACTTTGGGGGAGACACGGCCCGGGAAGCCAGTCTGAGTATCTGCCTCTTTGTTGGGCTGAGTGTAGGAATGGAAGGGGGTGTGGCTCACGGGAGGGTCCGGGTCTGGGGGAGAGGTGGACTGGGGAGCTGCTGGGAGGAGGGGTTCCTGTGGTTACCCACACACCAAAGTTGGAGGATCCATGGTGTTTTGGAAGGGGTGTCTCCAAGGAAGTGCTAGTCCTGGTGTGGACCTCTGCTTCCTCTCTGGCTTTTGTTCTGGGCTGGCCACGGCCTGGGGCTAGAGGCCTGGAGAGGGGTCTCTGAGTGAGAAAGTGGGACAGGGCCGGAGGGGAAATGTTGGGGTAAGGGTGAGAAACCTTCACCTGGAAATTTGGCTAGGGGTGTGTGTCTGGGTGTGTTGGCAGGGGGGTGTAGTATTAATCCAGTGTAGAATGTCTGATACCGCACCCTCCTCAGCCCAGCATCCCTGGGCGGATGGGTGGGTGGGGGTGTTGGTAAGGGTCCAAATTGAGCAGACGGGATCTTGGGGACCCTTCCCTCTCCCTGTTTCCCAAAGGGGGGGCGGGATTTGGAAATTGCAAAGGGGCTGGGCTGGGGAGGTGTGGAGTGGGGGAGGAGCGGGGGAGGAGCTGTCCCACAGTGGGGAACAATAGAGGAGCTGCATTCCGGCCGGGAGTGAGGGAGGAGGCCGGCTACTGGCGGAGGAGGAGGGGAAACAGGCCGTGGGGGGCCCCTACTCCACATCCCACCTCATCCACTGGGAGTCAGGGGCCTGGGGGATTTAGGAAGGAGAGCAGAATGGAGGAAGGGAGGATGCCACTCCCCTGCACGGCCCTGAGCACCTCTGGGGCTTCTGATCTCCTGAGATTTCTGATTTAGAAAGTTGGATTTCCTCTTCTTAGAAACTGGGGATCCTGATCCTAGAATTGGGTGGGGACATTAATATCTTTTCTTGGGTGTGGGGGTGGTCTTGGGAGGACCCGGAATTTAATGGAGTCATTCTTTACTCTTCAGCCTCTGCATCAGATGGGCCTGTCCTTCATAAAAGTAGGGAGATTTCTCCTATTCAGAGAAGATATGCGTCCCCCTCCCCTCATTCCTTAAGTATATGGAAGTCCTCCCTCTTGTCTGACCTCCCTCCTCCTGCTGCAATGTTAATGCTCTCTATTTGACCTCTAGGAAGGTGAGGCCCAGTGGGTTTTCCCTTCAAGAGATACTTCTCCAGGACTGCAGAACCCAGAATGAGGCCCACCCCAGTTCTGTACCTCCAGTCCTCTAGATTTTCTCCTTATGCACTGGCCTCTCCTCACTCCAACCCCAACTTAAATATACCTAGCTGCCATTTAACTTAGAGCCTGAACCCAGGTGCCTATCAGGTGGCATGTTAGTAGCAATGGCAGGAGAGGGGACTTTACAGCTCCGCAACCCCCAAGCCTCACAAATACAACAATCATTTACTGATATTAAAGCAGCACGGATGTGGGCTTGACAACAGGTAGGACTTAAGGACTGAGGAAGAAGCCATCTGGAGTGGAGGAAGGAGATTAAAAAAAAAGAAACAAAGAAAGAGCTCCAGAGCTCACTTTGGCTTGTGGTTGGAGGGTTGGGGCAGTCAGAAAAGTGGACCACTTGGATTTGGATAGGTAGTGTGATGGGGAGAGCGAAAGGGGAGAGTGAATTGTTGGTGGACATGGGCGTGAGCACAAACTGTGTGTGAATGGGGCCAAAGTTATTTGTATGTGTAGGAATGTGCAGTTTGTGTGCTGGCTGGGGAGGATGGGAGTGGAAACACCAGGGCCCCATGTGCAAATGAAAGGGGCATATTTTGTGCTCCCCTGCAAGTATTGTTTAGATAAAGGCACACCACATCATGGCTCTTAGGTCATGTGTGCAAACTCACAGGCATGTGTCATGTGTGCTTCAATGAAGAGTGTGGTTCTCTGAGGCTGGGGGCAGGCAGGGGATGTGGGGAAGGAGGAGAGGGGCTTGTGGAGTCAGCCATGGAGGTCTCTAGCCTTTCCCAATAGTGTTGCGTCCCAGCCTCCCTCACTCTTCTCTCTCCCCTTCTCCCTCTTTGTCTCTCTTTGTCTGGCATTTCTTTTTTCTTTTCCTGCCTCTCCCTCCAATTTCCCGGCTTTAACCCACTCCTCTTTCAAAGCAGGAGCATGGATCCAGAATACCCTCTTCTACCACCCTGCTCAACCCCTAGCCCATCTCAGCTCTCCTGCCCCCAAGGGACAAGGGGACAGGAGTGACATGGGCTGCATGCTGCTCCTCCACATGTGATTTTCTTTATCTTCATATTCCTCCTTTCTCCCTTGAAATTCTGATTTCTCAGACCCTCCCTAATGTCCCACTGTGCACTAGTTGCTGCAAATGCATTATGATTTGGGGACCCTCAGAGAGAGACTGCTGGGTAGAAGGCATGGGGGGAGGTCACAGAGCAGTGTCAGTGTCCCTGAGTTGGCTGGAGGACACTTGTAATGAATGGAGGCAAAATGAGTACATTGTGGGGTTACTGAATGCATTGGGGTTCAGTGTAAAGATTGAGGTTGGGGGTGGTAGTGATTTGGAACTTTGTGAGTAGCCAGAAAAATTGAGGGGACAGCAAATGTTTGGGGAGGAGTTTGTGAATAGATACAGGGGAGCAGCTTGTTTGGGAGGGTGATTATTTGGGGGTTCGGAGGAGTGAATGAATTCAGAAGGTCCTGAATGGAACTTGAGAAGAAGTCCGTGCGTTTTGAAGTCTGTGGTTAACAGAGACACTGGGTAGATCTGAGATCCCATGAGTGGATTGTTCAAGTTGGGTGGGCTTTGTGCGGTGGTGAGGTTTTCACTAGGCAGACTGAAGGGTTCCGGGAAGGTTGGGTATCTGGGAAAGAACCGGGAGCTATCTAGTCCCAGCACAAATCTCCTTGTCCTGTGAGTTTCTTTCTCTTCCCCTTCCCTACTGTATCCCAGGCTGCAAGATTAAGGCTCTGAGGGCCAAGACCAACACCTACATCAAGACACCGGTTCGGGGCGAGGAGCCCGTGTTCATGGTGACAGGGCGGCGAGAGGACGTGGCCACAGCCCGGCGGGAAATCATCTCAGCGGCTGAGCACTTCTCTATGATCCGCGCCTCCCGCAACAAGTCAGGCGCAGCCTTTGGTGTGGCCCCTGCTCTGCCGGGCCAGGTGACCATCCGTGTGCGAGTGCCCTACCGTGTAGTGGGGCTGGTGGTGGGCCCCAAGGGAGCAACCATCAAGCGCATCCAGCAGCAGACCAACACGTACATTATCACGCCAAGCCGTGACCGTGATCCAGTGTTCGAGATCACTGGTGCCCCGGGCAACGTGGAGCGTGCGCGCGAAGAGATCGAGACGCACATCGCAGTGCGCACTGGCAAGATCCTTGAATACAACAATGAAAACGACTTCCTGGCGGGGAGCCCCGACGCCGCACTTGATAGCCGCTACTCTGACGCCTGGCGTGTACACCCACCAGGCTGCAAGCCGCTCTCCACCTTCAGGCAGAACAGTTTGGGCTGCATCGGGGAGTGTGGAGTGGACTCTGGCTTTGAGGCCCCGCGCCTGGGCGAGCAAGGCGGGGACTTTGGCTACGGCGGGTACTTATTTCCGGGCTACGGCGTGGGCAAGCAGGACGTGTACTACGGCGTGGCTGAGACTAGCCCCCCGCTGTGGGCGGGCCAGGAGAATGCCACGCCCACCTCGGTGCTCTTCTCCTCGGCCTCCGCCTCCTCCTCCTCCTCCTCTTCTGCCAAGGCCCGTGCTGGGCCTCCAGGCGCACACCGCTCTCCTGCTACCTCTGCAGGACCTGAGCTGGCCGGACTCCCCAGGCGCCCGCCGGGAGAACCACTTCAGGGCTTCTCTAAACTTGGGGGAGGCGGCCTACGGAGCCCTGGTGGCGGACGAGATTGCATGGTATGCTTTGAGAGCGAGGTGACTGCCGCCCTCGTGCCCTGCGGACACAACCTGTTCTGCATGGAGTGTGCAGTACGCATCTGCGAGAGGACGGATCCAGAATGTCCCGTCTGCCACATCACAGCCACGCAAGCCATCCGAATATTCTCTTAAGCCCCCTGCCCCTTGTGTCCTAGGACCACTCCCTAGGGACTGGCCCTGGACCTGTTTGCCACTAGGGCCTTTTGAAAATCAATGATTTTTGCGGGGCAAGGTGCTTACAGATGTTCGCTCGCTGGGGAGGGGGGGAGGGAGGCAATGGTGGCTGGAGGGTGGGCCACTTTCAGAGCCTCTGGTCACCCTGCCTTGGAAAGATTGGGAGGGGGCCAGACCGAAAATTTTACTAGAGTTACAACTCTGATACCT
Source organism: Geosciurus inauris (assembly GCA_004024805.1). Taxonomy (NCBI): domain Eukaryota; kingdom Metazoa; phylum Chordata; class Mammalia; order Rodentia; family Sciuridae; genus Geosciurus; species Geosciurus inauris. The sequence goes on along the minus strand of PVHX01025262.1, from coordinate 11,859 downwards.
CAACACACCCTTAATCTGGAAGCAGCTAAGAGAAACTTTTGTTTTGCCAGAAGTGGCCGCTAAGGCGTCCTGACCCCCTCTGCCCACCTTCCCAACTATGTGTTACTACCCTATCCTTTGTGGAGGGGGTGGGGAAAAGGGAGAGGGAGAATTACCATATGTATCTAGAGGTGCTCTTTGCAGCTCTTGGTCCTCTGGTCCTGACCTCCGACCTCCTAACATGACCCTTTAGCAATCTCCGCCCAAATCCTGTTTGGGAAACTCTTCCCAGAGTCTCCTATAGTATAGGGGAACTGGGGCCCAACAGAAGTCTGCATAGATCTTCTGTGGGATGGGTAGGATGGGGAGAAGCCTGTCAGTCAATAAAGGGCTCAGAATTCATCTGTCCTCACAAAGCTGGGCTAGAGGAATCTGGAGAGAGGAACGCCTATGTCCCCTTCAACTTTTCCCTTATTCCTTTAGGTTCTTCTTTGCTTTTTTCCCTTTTTTTTCCCCCTAGCTCTTTTTTTCTTTGCTTCCCCTGGGCGGCTGTCACTCCCAGCCCTATCTGGCTCCTCTTTTTCTTCTCCCTTCTCCCCTTTTGCTCCTGCTACTTCCAGCCCAGCTTTGGGGACACCATCTGCCTGGGGAAAAGTGGGGGAAGAACATTTTGATGGACCCCTCAGTTCCTCTTCAGGCATTGGAAGGCCCTCTCCCCACTCCTCCAAAGAAACATCTCCAATTCATGATAGAATGTATCCCCATTCTCAGTGACAATTTGAGGGGGGGACTAATACTGGGGTATATAAAGGGTCAAACACCTTCTTCATCTATGGGCATTATATTTAGGGAGCAGTTCCTAGGTTGGATTTTCTGGCTGTAGGAGAGGGAAGCAGAAACAGGAAAGGGCCCCGGGGTGGGAGAGATGTGGTGGGGAGAGATCCCCTCCCCTGCAGTGCCCCCTTCCCTGTGCCCCTCTCTGGACCTGACTGAACCTTTTTTGAATCCTTATTAGTGTGCAAATCATGAAATGTCTGTCCTACCCACTGTGGTTGAGGAGAGAGGCCAGGTCTTAGGAGAGGGGTCAGGCCGGGGCAAAGCAGGATTGGGGTGCATCAGGGCCTGTTCTGAGAATCATGTGTTGTGACAGTCCTGGCACCCCCTTTGCTGCCTCCCTACTGCTCACTTGGGGCTGCCACCAGCCTCCCACCTTCCTGGTTCCGCTGGCCGGGCCAGGAGAGGATGGGGATGGGAGTCCCAGAGGGCCCAGGAGATCTTGTATATAATGGGGTGGGACTGTTCTGCGTGATCTCTGAGCACTTAAAGCTCAGGAGTCCCATTCTTCCGGAAAGAAGGGGTGCAGGGATGGAGGCACAGAGGGAATTCCCTCCTCTCCTTCCTCCTGTTGTGAATTAATTCACCTCTCCTCAGCCTTCCCCTCCAGACCACCAGCCTGGGAAGGGAGAGGAAGGTCACAGCCCAGAAAACTGGCCCGTGGCAACTTCCCTCCTTCCCGCCAATGTGAGCCATCCTGAGATGTCTGTACAATAGAAACCAAACCAAATGGGCACCCTCGGTCACGAGGGGCGGGTGGGGAGGGGGGTGGGAAGAAGGGATGTCTGTCTGTCGATCCCCCTCCCCCTCTCCACTCCTTACCCACAAAGGCAAAAGACTGTTACACTAGGGGGCTCAGCAATTCAATCCCACCCTTCTGAGTGAGCCAGACCTAGAAACAAACAAAACACATAGTTAGCAACAAAACAGGAGAGAAAGCAAGAGCAGGAGAGGAAGCGAGATGGGCGACCAACGCAGGAGAGGAAACAAAAATAGCAAAAAAAAAAAAAAAAAGCAGTTCTTTATAATTTAATATTCTATTTTAATAAAGGCGTTTATTACCGTATAAATGTAGCAAAGAACCTGGGCTAATATGAAAAAAAGACTTTTTATTAGGTAATTTATTATATGAAAAGGATATTTTATTTTATGATAAAGTGATCCTTAAAAAAAATAAAAAAACTTTAGAAGGTTTAGAATATATGTAGGGAGAGAAGAAGAAAAAAATACATTTGTATTCAGATTAAATCTTAAAAAAAAAGTGTTTTTAATATATGTTCGGGTTTACGTTCCTTTTTTCCCCCACTTTTTTTTGGGGAGGAATGTCATTTGCTTTTCTTGGGGGAGCATCCTGGGATGGATGGTGGAGAGAAGGACTGGGGGAACCTGGTCCCTTCTGGGGCCCTGCAAGTAGATTGGATTTCACTCCCAGGGCTCCCCCCTCCCCTCTCCCCTCCCCCTCAGGGGAGCCGGCAGAGCCAAACAAAGAGGGATTAACTAGAAAGGAAGAAGCTGTGGGACTAAGGACTGAGGATCCTGGGGTGTCCCCCCCCTTTCCCCTGCCCTGTCCCAGGGGCTACTGCGGAGGGGAAATCCAGAACTGAGGCCTAGTAGGCCTATGGGAACCCTCAGAGAGGTGTGAGATTTAAGAGAAATAGATTTTTTTTTTTAACCAAAAAGAGAGAAAGAAAGAAGAAAAAGAAAGAAACCGAGGGGTTTAAAAGAAAAGAATACTACAAAATAATAATAATAATAATTCAAATTTATTTCATATAATCCTAGAGAAAGAAAGAATTACTAGTTACTTAGTAGACGATATTCAGATAGCTTAAAGTTTAGTAGCATCGAGGACCCCTGGGTCCAGTAGAATGTATAAAAGTCGTATCAAAAAGAATAGAGGAGGGAAATGGCTGAGTCCACCCTGGTTGCCCCATCTTCAGGTATCAGGGTTGGAGCAGGTTGCTAGTTAAGATTGGGAGCTTCCAGTCTGCTGGGGTTGATTCTGAGAATCCTTGGATTTTTAAGTTGTAGGACAAATAGATGAGGGGTTCAGTTACCAGGGTCTTTGAAAGGGTGCACACTGACCATCTCAACCAGGTGGGCCGCTGGGCTGGGGGTAGCAGTGGAGGGTGAGCACATTGACCTGCCCTCTGTACCTGGGGGCCTGGCCATCTGTGTCTTTATTGGGCAGCCCTTGTAGCAGACTGACCCGTCCTCTCCGGGGGCTCTCAGGGAGAATGGAGACTACTTGCTTCAACTCTCATAAGTCAGCTTCTCCCAGGCCTGAGGAAGTCCTTCCTAAAGTATAACCTCAATTCACTTCACTAGAGATAAGAGCCTGGTAAACCATTCCACAAACAAGTCAGTCACACACTTTCCAGCCTCTTAGAGCTTCAAGAACCCTGAGGGAATCAGTCCCCCATCCTGGTTCCCCTCCAGCATTTAATGTTGCTTTTGACCTCTGAAAGTAGCGATCTCAATAATTATTCTCCCTTAAATCTGTACTACAGGTTTGCAAATTGTCTCATAAAAGCTAGATTTCAAGAAGGACTTTCTACCCAGTGAGGTAGAAGGGAGACAAACGATCCTCCAAGGCCTGGGAAAATAGCCCCCCAAGAGTACGGAGACAGGGTAGGGACACAGGGGCTTTGGGTGACCCCAGCTCTAACCCCTACTCCAGCCCACGTCTATTGATAGGGGTCATCCACTGTGCCCTGTGCTAGGGGCACGTGGCCTTCCCCACAGAAAACTGGGGAACCTGGCTTTTGCATGTGAGGAATAAACACTTAAGCACTTGCCTTCTACCAAACCCAGCAGTCAATCAAGTCAGGCCCTTTCTTCCTATCCCAGAGGGTGGAGAAGCCTTTGGCTCTCTCTCCCTTTGGCAAGAGGCGCCTGTTCCTTTACACCAATGACTCTGCCATGCCGCTCCCTGACCCTAGACCCCAACATCTCCCTCTCCCCAATTTACTCTTCTTGCCCCACCTAGGGACAGATTTCCCCCCTGCTCTTTTTGTCTTTGAACCCTCGCTAGTCTGGGATGGTAGTGTCTGGGATGGGGAGGGCCTGCTTCCCCTTCCCCCACGCGAGGGTGCGGGTGGGGTAGGGTGGGTGGGTGGAGACAGCCCTGGGGCAGGGGGGATGGTCTCTCCACTGTAGAAAGTAGAGTAGGATTGTGGTCAGACTTAATTTGAGGCATCTAGTGAAGACACATCCACCAAGGAAAAAAGATTTCAAAAGCAAAATAAAAGCGGGAAATAAAACGGACCCATGAATAATCAAGTCAAAGTGATGTTGCACAAAATGCAGAGAAACCAAGAAGGGGGAGGGTTAATGTATTAAATGTGCTATTAAGAACTTAATTTTATTAAAAGTATTATTACTTAAGGCTTTGTCTTTCTCTGCATGTCAATCTGTACCGACCTGGGGTCAGAGTGAGGGACTGTGGTGGGGATATAGATCCTGGGGTTCTGTCTGCTTTAACTCCGGGTGCCCCTAATGCCCCTTCTGCGAAGTGGGTGTCTCCAGGGTTCCCTGCCATCAGCTGCCCTCTCTGTTCTCCATAACGTCCCACTGGAATCTCCAAGCACTCAATCCCCTGTCTCTTCCACATTTACTCCCTTCTTTTCCTTAGAGATGTGTTCATACCTCCTTCCACCCTGCCCTGCGGAACAGGGGAAGCTGAAGCAAGGGGTAGAGCCCTTGCCTAGACTCATCTCCCAGGCTCCATGGAGAAAACACAGAGGGCTAAAAGAGCCTCTCCTACTTACCCTGCTAGATTCAATCCATCCCTCTTTGGGGAAAGAAAGAAAACTGGATGGAGGACTCCAACCTTCAACCTTCCAGCCTTAAAAAGCCCTTTCCCAGCACACATCCAGGACCAGCCCTGCCTCCCCTTTTCTCTTTTATCTCCCTCAGCCTCCTCCTCTTGCCCCTGGCATTGGTGTGACCTCAGTTCTTGGCACCAGGGCCCTGGGCACCAGATGGTGGCTGCTGATGGTTTCCTTTGTCTCGCCTTCCAGATACCCCTCCCCTCCAGGCTGTCCTCCCTCCCCACCTGCCCTGGAGGTTGGCAGAGGGAAGGGCGGCACCTCCCTCTCCCTTGGCACTGTCCCCAGACCACAAAACTCCAGAGGCAGCTGGCCCTGGGGGACAGTCAGGATGGTGGGGAAGACAGAAGGAGGAGGAGGAGGAGAGGGGATCAGGGATTCAGAGGAGGGGCCAAAGTTGAGTGGGAGGCACAGACAAGTGGAAGAAGAGGAACAGAAGATGGCCAGGCATTGATACAAAACAGCTTTATTTGAGGGTCCTAGTCTGTGTGAGGGTAGATAGGTCATAGAGATATGCCTGGTGGGGCATGAAGACCCTAAAGCTCTAAGGGGCTGTGAACAGGAAACCAAAGGGCAGGGAAAGTCCTGCAATGGAGGTGGGGGTGGGGGGCTGGATTGGTCATGGCCAAGGTCAGAGGCTGATACAACAGGCCCTCTTCTGCCCAGGGCCAGGCTCCTGCCCAGCCTGGGCACTGCCCAGGTTGATGGCATTGGTCCGGGTGCTGTTCTGCCTCTGCTTGGACACCTTCGCAAAGATTTCTGAGAGGATAGAGGGCAGTGATCAGGCCAGAGATTCGGACTTGCACACGTACACACCCAATGCACACACACTCTGCATGTCCATTCTGAGCACTGGGGGCTGGGCACACATACAAGAGGATCTGCTAGAAGGAAGTGGAGTTTGGGTACCAGGGTCCCTTCTACTTACCTGAGTGGAAAAGGAACCAAGACTCACTTTCCCCTGGGAAGTGTGGCTTTCTCGTTCCTTCCCTAAACTGCAGGCTGAGTGGGAGGTACTGGGGAGGGGCTGAGGGGCCTAGGAAATGATGCTGTGGCTCTGAGGAGCGGGATCCCCTAGGAGGGCTGAACTGAGTGTCTGCATTTCTACCTCTGTCCTTTGAAACCCCAGGGATGGAAGGAGGGTGCCGAATGGAGACAGGGTCTGACCTTTGAGGACAGTCTCAAAGGCTAGTTCAACATTGGTGGAGTCCAGGGCTGAGGTCTCCAGGAATAGCAGCCCATTGTTTTCTGCCAGGAATGGAAACACACCATTAATTGTAGGAATCAAAGGCAATAATAATAATAACAATAATAGTAACAACTTAATGTACATTTACTATGTGCTGAATCCTTGGTATATAGTAACTCACTGAATCCTTCAAACAACCTGAGACAGGTAGTTAGGAAACTTAAACAGTGAGAATAAACTTATTCCATGTCTCACATCTAGTAACAAGAGGAGATGGGAGGCTGGCCAATTGGAAAAACCCCAAACCATCATTTTGTGCTGCTGCTAATCCCAGAAAAGTCCTGAGGAAAGGGCAACTGGGGATGGTCAAGGGGAGCCCACCAGGATCTTTGAGCATGGCAGGGTGAGGCTGTCTTAAAATCCACTATGAATGTTTGCTAATGAAAACGATCTCAGGGCAAGTAGAGGGACTTGATGGCAGACACAGGGTCCTAGAGGGAAGGACTGGGAGATACTGAGCAGGAGTGGATGGAAGGGGCTGGGGTTGTGGCTCAGTGGCAGAGCGCTTGCCTTGCATGTGTGAGGCACTGGGTTCGATCCTCAGCACCACATAAAAATAAATAAATAAAATAAAGATATTTAAAAAAAAAAAAAAAGAGTGGATGGAAGCCAGGAGTGCTGGCGCTGGGTTGGCCTTTAATCCCAGCAAGTTGGAAGGCTGAGGCAGGAGGATAGAAAGTTCAAAGCCAGCCTCAGCAAATTAGCAAGGACCTAAGCAACTTAGCAATACACTGTCTCAAAATAAAAAATAAAAAGGGCCAGGTAGAGTGACTCGGGAGGCTGAGGAAGAGGATTGCAAGTTTGAGACCAACCTCAGCACCTTAGTGAGACCCTGTCCTGAAATAAAACAAACAAACAAAAAAGGCTGGGGGTGTGGCTTAGTTGTTAAAAGAACCTGGGCTCAATCCTCGTACCAAAAAAAGAAAAGAAGAATGGATGAAGGTAGAGAAACAGGGAACCATATGGAGGAAATGCACACTGGGGGCCTCCGGGTGAGAGTAGGTTCTAGAAAAGGTGGAGCTGGGAGGGTGTGGGCAAATCTGGAGGAGTCAGACTGGGTGGGGGTGGCTCACCAGCAAACATGCGGGCCTCATCAGTGGGCACTTCCCGGGCCTGGCTGAGGTCACTTTTGTTCCCCACAAGCATGACAACAATAGTGGCCTCTGCATGGTCGTAGAGCTCCTTCAGCCAGCGCTCCACTACGGCATAGGTCTGGTGCTTGGTCAGGTCGAACACCAGGAGGGCCCCCACTGCTCCACGATAGTACCTGGGTGGGAGTGGGAGGGACAAGACAGAAACAAGAGAGGGGTGTTGGGCCCAGTCTCAGAGCAGAGTTATGGAACCAAAATGCCTAAGAGTACCAGATATTGAGCAATATGGAAGCTGGGGCTCAGGGGTTCAGGGATCCAAACCCTGAGGGGGCAGCCCAAGGCTCCCATGTACTCCAGGGATGCTGGTCTCAGGGCCTCCGGAGCTTCACCTTCCTGCTTCAAAACTTGCACTGACCCCTCAAAGGCCCTCTACTCCTTCGGGTCCTTTGTCCTGACTTTAGTCAATACTATCCACCAATGCACATCTGGGCTCCGGCCAAGTGTGCCTCCTGCATGCCCTGCCTCTGAGATCTTCTTCAAATGGCTCCTCAACCCGTGGTGCACTCTTCTCTCCTGTGGCCATTTCTCTAAGACTAGCCTACTAGGGCTGAGATTGTAGCTCGGTGGTAGAGCACTTGCCTCGCATGCGTGAGGCACTGAGTTCGATCCTCAGCACCACATTAAAAAAATAAATAAATATATTGTGTCCAACTACAACTAAAAAAATATTAAAAAAAAGACTAGCCTACTACTCCTTAGTAGTAGGGTTACCTCAAATCCCTGACCTGGCCAATCAGGGCATCCCTGCCAGCATCCAGACTCTTAGAGCTGGGAGAGCCATCTTCAGCCTGGGGATGTCTAATTATTCTCAGTTTATTGATTAATCAACTAAGCTCACAAGATGTCAAGTGACCAACAGTGATGAGTATGTGTGGCCCTTGTGAGTATGACCATAACCCTCCCCCAACAGCTGCTATCCCCCACCATACATTCATAGAGTATTGTTTACACATTTGTGTCTGATACTGACTAGAAGACACTTTGAATTGGTGTCAGGAATCCTAACTTCTCTTGTGTCCTCTGAGATTTTATAAATGACTTTAATTCCAGCCCTTGCTGAGCATTTGTGGTCAGATGAATATTACCAGGTGGAGACCACAGTGCTGACGTCAGGGGGCGCTCATGATCCACGTAGCCTGCCCCATCCCAGCTCCACCCTGATTTCATTTCGCCTTGCCTGTACTTAAACAAGGATTAATTATAGCACCTTACTTCTGGGGTACCTGAAGGGTTATATAAAATGCCAAGTATAAATAAAGTTCTTTGAACCTTCCTGGGCCCATGGCAAAAGCTTAGTAAATTGTGGCAATGATTTTTTTCTTTCCTTTAGTATAGATGATTGAACTCAGGGGCACTTTACCACTAAGTCACATCCTCAGCCCTCTTTTTGTGTGTGTAGTGCTGGGGCTCGAACCCAGAGCCTTGTGCATGCAAGGCAAGCACTCTACCAACTGAGCTATATCTGCAGCCCCAATATCCAACAAACATGCAGGCCTCATCAGTGGGCATTTCCCAGGCCTGGCTGTGGTCACTTTTGTTCCTCACAAGCATGACAACAATATTTTGTTTTGAGACAGGATCTCACTAAATTGCTGAGGCTAGCCTCAAACTTGTGATTCTCCTTTTCCAACCTCCCGAGTCGCTGGGAATACAGGTGTGCACCATTACACCCAGTGTGACAATGACTTTTTTTTTTTTTTTGTAGCAGGAATTGAACTCAGGGGTATTCGACCACTGAGCTCCATCCCCAGTCCTACTTTGTGGTTTTTTTTTTTTTATTTTTTTTTTAAATAATTTTTTTAGTTGTTGATGGATCTTTATTTTATTCATTTATTATTTATACGTGGTACTGAGGATCAAACTCAGTGCCTCACACATGCTAGGCAAGCGCTCTACCACTGAGCTACAGCTCCAGCCCTATTTTGTGTTTTATGTAGAGACAGGGTGTCACTGAGTTGCTTAGCGCCTCACTGTTGCTGAGGCTGGCTTTGAACTCGTGATTCTCCTGTCTCAGCCTCCTAAGTGCTGGGATTGCAGGCCTGTGACACTGCACCCGGTCAATGACTCTTATTTTATCATTACTTCCTGTCTCACACTGTTGCTCAAGTATTTGTCTCTTGTGATCTCCTCTGGGAGCACACTGCCTCCTGCCTCCCTCCCCCTGCTCCTCCACTTCTCCAGAAGTGTTCCCTGACTTCCCCCAGAGCTCCAGCAAGCAACCCACCATCCCCCCAAGCCCCGGGCTCACGCCGAGGTGATGGCTCGGTATCGCTCCAGGCCAGCTGTGTCCCATATCTGAGCCTTGACAGCAGCGGTGCCCAGCATGACTGTGCGGGTGGAGAACTCAACCCCGATGGTGGTGCGGCTGTCGTGATTGAACTCATTGCGTGTGAATCGGGACAGCAGGTTGGTCTTCCCCACACCTGACTCGCCGATCAGCACCACTGGAAGAGTGGAGAAATAAGGGTTGAGCACCTGTCAGAGTGGCCCTGAGACCACCTGAGCTCAGAGCTCAGCAGAAAGGCAGAACTGAGCTCCAAAAACTGAGGAGGGAGCCAGTTCTCCTGGCAGAGACTAGAGTCAGGAAGTCTGCGTGATGCATCTGTCCTGATGGGCAGAAGAGTCAGAAGTTTAAAATGAACAAAGGTGCTGCAAGGGTTATAGGCCTGCTTTGTTGAGCCTGGTTGCTGGGTCAGCCTGCGTTACTTGGAATGGAGTGAAATCTGTGGACTGTTTATGGGTGTCACGTGAACAGGTTATAGAGGTGTGTGAGTATGGACAGGGGGGCTACACATATTTCTGGACTGGAAAGTACAAGAACATTGTGCATGTCTCTGTGCACTAGCTGGGAGGACAAGTGGGGAGGGAGGATTGGTGTGTATTTGCATAGCCAACAAAGGTATGAACAGAGGTATGAGTAAGGGAAAACTTTAATAGGTGACATATGTGTGGGCAAAGGTAAGTTATGGAGGTATGTGTGCCCACAATGGTAAGAAGTTAGGATCTAGCTGGACATGGTGGTACACCCCTGTAATCCCAGTGACTCAGGAGGCTGAGGCAGAAGGATTGCAAGTTCAAGGCCAGCCTCTGCAAATTAGCAAGACCCTGTCTTAAAAGAAAAAGAAAAAGGGCTGGGGATGTAGTTCAGTGGTAGAGTGCTCCTAGGCTCAATCCTCAGTACAAAAATAAAATAAAGTAAATAAATAAATAAATAAATAAATAAGAATTCAGTGGTCCCTAAAGAGATTCTGCACTGCATGCTTAAAAGAAGGGATTGCTGGATGCAGTGGCACACTCCTGTAATGCCGGCAGCCTGGGAGGCTGAGGCAGGAAGATTGCAAGTTCAAAGCCAGTCTCAGCAATGGACGAGATGCTAAGCAACTTAGTAAGACCCTCTCTCCAAATAAAATACAAAATAGGGCTGGGGATGTGGCTCAGTGGTAGAGTGCCCCTGAGTGCAATCCCCAGTACAAAAATGAATAATTAATAGAATCCAGTTGTCCCTAAAGAGATCCTGCACTGCATGCTTAAAAGCAAGGGACTGAGCTGGGCATGGTGGCGCAAGCCTGTAATCCCAGCACTTAGGGAGGCTGAGACAGGAGAATCACGAGTTCAAAGCCAGCCTCAGCAACGGCGAGGCGCTAAGCAACTCAGTGAGACCCTGTCTACATAAAACACAAAACAGGGCTGGGGATGTGGCTCAGTGGTCGAGTGCCCCTGAGTTCAATCTCCAGTACCAAAAAAAAAAAAAAAGCAAGGAACTGGGTGTTGGGACCAGCTCTATGTCCTTCAGCAAGCTATTTAACCTCTCTGAACCTTATTTTCATATGGAAAAAAAAAACAACGGGAATAACAATAGTATTTACCTTATGGGCTGTTATAAGAAGCAAATTAGATATTGCCCAGAATATAGCAAATGTATACAACTGCCAGGTAGGGTGGCGCACACCTGTAATCCCAGTGGCTCTGGAGGCTGAGGCAGGAGGATTGCGAGTTCAATGCTAGCCTCATCAATTTAGTGAGGTCCTAAGCAACTCAGTGAGAACCTGTCTCTAACTAAAAAAAACTGGGGATGTGGTTCAGTGGATAAGTGCCCCTGAGTTCAATCCCTGGTACCAGAACCAAAAACAAAAACCAAAAAACACCCCTTGTACAAAACTACTGTTATATTTGATTGTTGTTAACCTCCCAGTGCTTTTGCCTTGGCGTTCTCAGGGACAAGGATCACTAGAGGGGCCAGGAAGACCTTTTAGGTTGACGAGCAGCATCCAGGGTCCAGCCTTAAGCTGGGAGCTGCAGTAGAGTATGAGGGGCTGATATAAGCACAACCCACACACTGCATGACACTGACCTGAGCATCCAGCATTGAAGGAGCCCACCCAGATGGTTCTGGAAAGGCAGCCTGGTGTCCAACCACTGGGAGTCATATAATTTAAACTCTGGTCTCTGCTCAGGCTCCAAGTGGCTATGTGAACTTTTTTTTTTTGGTACCGAGGATTGAACTCAGGGGCACTCAACCACTGAGCCACATCCTCAGCCTTATTTTGTGTCTATGTAGAGACAGGGTCTCACTGAGTTGCTTAGCCTTGCTTCTGCTGAGGCTGGCTTTGAACTTGTGATTCTCCTGTCTCAGCCTCCCAAAGTGCTGGGATTACAGGTGTGCGCTACCGCGCCCAGCTGGCTAAGTGAACTTGAACAAATAGCTCACCTTTTCTGGTCCTCAGTTTCCTAAAGGCCTCTTCAACTTTAAAAAATCCTTATTTGTAGCCGGGCGTGGTGGCTCAAGCCTGTAATCCCAGCACTTAGGGAGGCTGAG
>PVHX01025261.1:0-22645 GCA_004024805.1 Geosciurus inauris | reverse complement strand
TGAACTCGCGATTCTCCTGTCTCAGCCTCCCTAAGTGCTGGGATTACAAGCGTGAGCCACCGCGCCCAGCTATGCCTTACTTCCTAAAATTTTATTTTTTAATTATTGAACTAGATCTTTTACATTTATTGAGACAATTTACTCTACTCATCATGCCACATGCTTCTATGCCTTTACACGTATAGCCATTTTTATTTCAATGTCAAATACTTTTTAAAATAAAATATTCAATGACAATCCCGTCTCTCACTCCCTCTCCCTCTCTTCCCCTCCCCATTCCCCTCCCCCACTACCTCTTCCTCTCCCTTGGCTGTCTAGCCACCATAAGCTGAGCAGCTTTCCTGAACCATATGCTTCTGGCATAATGTACCACCTTTCTGCAATCTTAAAGCCACTGCACCAAACATCTATGGACTAGATTCTCTGAAAGCATGAGCCAAAATAAATCTTACCTTTATGTGGATTTCTATCAGGTATTTTGTCATAGTGCTGCAATGCTATCATGCCTTACTTCCTAAAATTGTATTTTTTAATTATTAAAATAGATCTTTTACATTTATCGAGACACTAATTTACATTACTCATCATGCCACATGCTTCTATGCCTTTACACATAGTCATTTTTTATTTCAATGTTAAATACTTTTTAAAAATAAAATCTTCAGTGACAACTACAATCATCTTATGTAGTATAAGCAATCAGTAGACCTAGGTCAACTTTTAGGATTTTGATGACTGAAGTGACATCAGAATATGGTAGAACAGGAAGTTCACAGATAGAGTGCTCCCACATGAACAGCATATTGGAAGTCATCCACAGACAAAAATATGTTTCGGGAACATTGAGATCCAGATAGAAGATTGTAAGCCCAACATCAAGGATGGTTCCTTGAGCAGGCACAGTCATGGCTCAGTGGCAACTTTAGAAACTGTGGTCCCAGCTACAGACTGGAAGTAGTTTCCACTTTTTGTGGTTTCAGATCCAGTCCTATTTGTTCATGGTCCTGTGACAAGCCCTATCTGCCCAGGGATTCTGAAGGAGGCATATCTGACCATGCTATGGTAATAGGCCTTCTAAACTCATATCTGATTACAGATCCTTAAGCAGCTCTCTGACCATGTTCTTTCATAGTCTTATTTCAGTCCAGTTCACCCAGGGCCTCAGTTATAGACATGACCATCCATGCCATGTTGGCAGGCCTGCCAACCTCAAACTTGACAGTTGACTCAAGCAGCCCAGTAACCCAGCACCAGCCCTTCTATACCATGGTCTGGAGGTTGTTCTACTCATTTAGGAACCTCACTATATATACAACCATTTATACCCCATTGACTTTGATCCTGGCTATGGATCTTGAAGAAGCCTAGTGATATGGCTACATCTGTGCTCTACTATGTCAAAGGCAGTCCTAACTGCTGAGGAGCTAGGCCCATCAGCAGTGCTCAGTGACAGTTTTGCTGACATTGGACCTAATTAAGGACCTTGAAATAGTTCTGTGACCCAGATATACTTCTACTTTACCACCGACACAGAGGCAGGCATGCCTGTCCCAAAACTCAATTAATACCCAGTGAAAACCTGCTCAAGGAACCAGTAGAAGCATGCTCTTAGACTTTGCAGGAGACACACTCATGTGTGCCCATTATTATAAGCCTACTATCTGGATGCCCAACGGCAGAACTGGAAGTAGTTCCATGCCCTCGCTAAAGCCCAATTCAAATTCAGTCTTGAAAAGAGTGCCATTGTCTCAGCATCCAGAATAAATCATGTCCATTGAGAGCCCTGGTAATAGGCCTGCCAATCCTTGGACCAACTACAGACCCAGAAGCCCCACATGACCTGGCTTCAGTCCTACCTGACTTCAACACCAGAACTAGACATATCAATTTGAGGACCTGAAAGGAAAATGTGTTCATATCTGTCAAAATCATTCAGTAAAGATTGGAAGAGATATTTGATTCTTCAAATGTGTGGACACCATACAAAGCTACAGAGATCATGAAGACTCAGGAAAACATGACACCACAAAAGGAGATTCATAAAGTTCCAGTAACCGATGCTAAAGAAATAAAAATTCATGAATTGCATGACAAAAACTTCAAAATAATTGTCTCAGCACAGTTACAATAGAATCAGGTAAATAACACATGAACATAATAAGATGTTGAACAAACAATCAAAAACAACAAACAACAAATAAGCAACAAAAAATTTAGGAAAGAAATAAAAAGAATCAAACAGGAATTCTGGAGCTGAAGAAAACAATGACTTATTTGAAAAAATACAATCAAGAGCTTTAACAATAGATTCAATTGTGCATAAGAAACAGTGAACTCAGACAAGACATTTGAAATTATCCAGTTAGAAATAAAAAAGATAAAAAAAATAATAAAATGTGATGGAAGCATGTGAAACTCTTTTGTTTCACCCAGAGATGTTCTTCCAAGCAGGTAGAGAGAGTAAGACAAAGGAACCCAGTCACAACAAACAGACTAGTTGGATAACTTGTTGTGTGCCAGTGGGGCCCAAGACTTATCATGTCTTCACACAAAGAGGTCAGCAGATAAGCATCCAGCAAAAAAGACCCAATCACTACAAGCTGCTAGGACTGAGATTCTTACTTGTCACCACCAGCAACAATTCACCTGTTCTGCACAGGGATGCCAAGGAATGACATAACTGGCAAAAAGTGTGCAGGTATAATAAATGATTCTGGAAACCTGTATTTTCTTGAAGTCTGAGACTTCCCTTCTGGTTCAGAGAGGGTAGCATGCAGAGTCAGGAAAAGGGCATAGTTATAACCAGTGACTATTTTGGATAAAACATTTTGTCTCTGTGGGCCAGACTATTCTCCATATGAAACACATTTGTTTATACATATATTTTAATTTGTTCTAATTAATTATACATGATACTAGAATATATTTTGACATATTATACATATATGGAGTATGACTTTTCATTCTTCTGGTTGTATATGATGTAGAATTACATTGGTCATGTAATCATATATGCATATAGAATAGTAATGTCTGATTCATTCTACCTTCTTTCCTATTCCCATTCACTCTCCCTTCAGTTAATTCCTCTTTGTTTAATCCAAAGTATGTCTATTTTTCCCTCACAGCCCACCCTCCATGGTGAATTAGCATACACATATCAGAGAAAACATTCAACCTTTGTTGTTGTTGTTGTTGTTTTGAGAATGCTTATTTCACTTAGCATGACATTCTTCAGTACCATCCATTTACCAGCAAATGTCATAATTTTATTTTTCTTTATGCCTGAGTAATATTCCATTGTATACATATACCACACTTTCTTTATCCATTTATCTTTTGAAGGGCACATAGGTTGGTTCTATAGTTCAGCTATTCTGAATTGAGCTGCTATAAACATTGATGTGCCTGCATCACTGTAGTATGTAGTATACTGATTTTAAGTCCTTTGGGTATACATCAAGGAGTGGGATAACTGGGTCAAATGGCAGTTCCATTTCGAGTTTTCTGAGGAGTATCCATACTGCTTTACATAATGGTTGCACAAATTTGCAGACCAATAGACAATTTATAAGTGTATGCTTTTTCCCCACAGCCTACCAATATTTATTGTTGCTTGTATTCTTGATAATTACCATTCTGACTGGAGTGAGATGAAATCTCAGTGTAATATTAATTCACATTTCTCTAATTGCTAGAGAAGTGGAATCATTTTTCATGTATTTGTTGACTGATCATATTTCTTCTGTGAAGTGCCTGTTTTGTTCCTTAGCCCATTTATTTATTGGGTTATTTGGGTTTTTTTGTTGTTGTTGTTAAGTTTTTTGAGTTCTTTATATAACTTGGAGATTAATGCTTTATCTGAGGTATAGATGGCAAAGATTTTATCCCATTCTGTAGGCTCTCTCTTCACATTCTTGATTGTTTACTTTACTGTGGAGAAGCTTTGAAGTTTGACTCCATGCCATTTATTGATTGTTGATTTTACTTCTTGTGCTTTAAGAGTCTTGTTAAGGAAATCAATTCCTAAGACAATATGATGTAGATTTGGGCCTACTTGTTCTTCTATTAGGTGCAGCATCTCTGTTTTAATGCCTAAGTCCTTGACTGACTTTGAGTTGAGTGTTGTGCAGGGTGGCAGGGTTTAATTTAATTTTGCTACATATGAATTTTCAGTTCTCCCAACACCATTTGTTGAAGAGGATATCTTTTCTACAATGAATGTTTTTGGCACCTTTGTCTAGTATGAGATAACTGTATTTATGGGTGTTGTCTTCATGTCTGCTATTCTGTACCTTTGTTTACATGTCAGTTTTTGTGCTGATACCATGCCATTTTTTTTTTTTTACTATACCTCTATAGTATAATTTAAGTCCTGGTATTGTGATGCCTCCTGCTTCACTCTTTTTGCTAAGGATTGCTTTGACTATTCTGGCCTCTTATTTTTTCCAAATGAATTTCATTACTGGCTTTTTTATTTCTATGAAGAATATCATTGGGATTTTAGTTAGAATTGCATTAAATCGGTATAACACTTTTGGTAATATGGCCATTTTGACAATATTAATTCTGCCTATCCAAGCACATGGGAGATCTTTCCACCTCTAAGGTATTCTTCGTTTTCTTTCTTTAGTATTCTATAGTTTTTATTGTAGATGTCTTTTACTTCTTTTATTAGTTTGATTCCCCACCCTTTTTTTTTTCTTTGAGGCTATTGTGAATGGGGTAGTTTTTCTATTTCTCTTTCAGTGGATTCATCACTGATGTATAGGAACATGTTTTATTTATGGATGTTAATTTTATGTCCTACTACTTCCCTGAATTCATTGGTAAATTCCAGAAGATTTCTGGTGGACTTTTTGGGGGCAGGGATCTTCTAAATACAAAATTATGTCATCAGTGAATAGGGACAGTTTGAATTTTATTTCCTATTAGTATCTTTTTAATTTCTTCTGTCTAATTACTCTGGCTAGGGTATCAAGGACTATGTTGAATAGAAGTTGTAAATGAAGATGTTTCTGTCTTGTCTCAGGTTTTAGAGGCAATTCTTTCAATTTTCCTCCATTTAGAATGATGTTGTCCTTGGATTTATATTATACAGCTTTTACAATGTTGAGATATGTTCCTAATATCCCTAGTTTTTCTAGTGTTTTGAACCTGAAGGGGTGTTGTATTTTCTCAATTTTTTTTGCATCTATTGAGATAACCATATGACTCTTGTCTTTAAGTTTATTGATGTGAATTACATTTACTGATTTCCATATGTTGAACCAACCTTGCATCCTGGAATGAACCCCACTTGATCATGGTGCATTATATTTTTAATATGACCAAACATATTTGTGTGCATGTGCACACATGCACAAATACACATACACACACACACAGCATATAGAAAAAAAAAGGATGAGAGCTAGTATAAGGAATGCAGCTACAACAAATGTTTTAGTTCTTAAAGCCCATTATCACTAGTGGTTAATACTTGCTATGGTTTGGATCTGGAATGTTCCCCCAAAGGCTCATATGTTGAAGGTTTGGTCACCAGTGTGGCAGTGTTATATGGTAGGGTGGGGCACAGTTCTGGGGAAGTGATTGGATCATGAGGTTCTGAACCAATCAGTAGATCAATCCACAAATGGATTAATAATTTGATGGCATTATTGGGAGGTGGTAAAAACGGGGATATGGGACCTAGTTGGATGCAATAGGCCATTTAGGGAGGTGCACTGAGAAGATAAATCTTGTCTTCAGCCACTTCCTCCTTTCCTCTCTGTTTCCTGTTTGCCATGAGGTAAGCAGCTTACATCAGCATGATGCTCTGCCTCACCTCAGGCTCAAAGAAATAGAAAGAAACCTCAAAAACCGAGGGCAAAATAAATATTTCTTTCTTTATGTTGTTTTTCTCAGATATTTTGGTCTCAGTGATAAAATTATGTCTGACATGATGGGAGGCTGAGACTGGAGAATTGCAAGTTCAAAGCCAGCCTCAGCAATGACCAGGCACTAAGCAACTCAGTGAGACCCTGTCTACATAAAACACAAAACAGGGCTGAGGATGTGGCTCAGTGCTCAAGTACCCCTGAGTTCAATCCAAGGTACAAAAAAAAAAAAAAAAAGAATGACATGAGATTCTCTTTCACTGGGCACAAATATATGAGGGTATTTGAAGACAAATATTGGGTTCCCCACCTCAACCTTTCTCACCTCAGAGAGATACACAGTGATTAGGCATGTGGAAAACATTTCACTCCCTCAGCTAACAGTAAGAGAGAGTAGTAGGAATCCTGAGACATCAGATAAACAAAACAGACCAGATGACGAAACAAAGTATCTGAACATTAAGATATGTTTGGAATCGCAGCACAAAAAGATAGGTCAAGTCAATGTGTCTACCTACTAAATTAAATATTTAAGTACGACTTAAAATTTCTGAACATGATAGATAAAAGTTTATGGTAAAATAAACAATCACCATTCATACCCAGAACTTAGAAAATCAAAACTGGAATGAGAAAAGACAATTATAAATCAATATTTGACTCTGGTGATAACTTTTTAAAGTTACATGTGATAAATTTTATACAATTAATTATACACACACAAATGAGTAAAATTACAAAAATCTGAATAAGACTAGTAGATTTTATCAATATCAATATCTTAGTAATGAAATTGTGTTGCAACTTCACAAAATGTTATTGAGGAAAAGTGTCATAGTGTAAAAACAATCTCTGTAGTATTTCTTACAAGTATGTGGGAAATTCTACAATTATCTCACAACAAATTTCAATGAAAACTTCTATTCTAGTAGGAAGAAGACTAGATTGAATCAAGGAATTATAGAACCATGGTATTTGAGAATTATAAGATACCATAGTGATCATATTGGCATAAAGCTTATTTTACTGATGAGGAAATAGAGACAGTTTTTCCAAGGTCACAAAGAAAGTTAGTAGTAGACACAGAGTTAATCTGATTTGACCTGAGTTTCTCCTATTTCTGCTGTTTATGAGCTGTGGCCTTATGTAACTCATATAACCTTAACCTTACTTAGTCCATTTCTTTATCAGTAAATGGGGATAATAGAATTATCTTCAAAAGTTTACAAGTATTCTTATAATGATCAAGTGGATAACCTATGAGTGATATTGTCTTTAAAACTATACAGTTCAATATACTTCAGAATGATGAAAATAGAACAATAATTATAACAATGCTTTCAAAAATAACATTTCCATATAAATGCATGGAGAAGATATTTAAAATATATTTTTATGGAAAGTTTTTATGTATCAAAGGTGTATAAGTTTAAAATTTTTATTGGTTTTAAAAAGTACTATTATAAAAGATGTAATTTTTTGTTTCATTTAATTCAACCCATAGGAAGGTAATTATTTTTTTTTTTCATTTAAAGGTATTACTGCTTTGTTTGATTCCTTAGAATTAATATCTATTGCTTTAAGGTTGTGCTGTGTGGGTCTGCTAGACTAGTTGGTGTCCTGAGATATAAAGAAAGAGGGGGTCTTCGGGGAAGATGAAATGGGATCTCCTGGGACGTGAGTGATGTCCCACGGAGTCAGTGCACCCAGACCCCAGGGTGTAGGTAAAAACTGCTCTGCCAGAGTGGATTCAGAATCACCATTTATTACAGAAAGTATAGAAGCTTATATACACTCCTGGACCAATGAAGGCCCAAGCTTACAAACAAAGGGGTTCTCTCTGTCAAGTGCACAGTCCATTGGCATAGAATGGTGAAAGATGGAAGGAAGGGGTAGAAGGTATGGAGAGTGCTCCTACAAATATCCATGGTATATTTTAAGAAAACAGTAAAAAGAAATCATATCAAATGAATGGTTGTGTTAATGCACACTGTGCTCCTGCTCTCAAAAAAGTATGTTTATGTTTTTGAACTAATTACTACTAAAAGATATTCTTAAACTAAGAGTTTATTTATAAGATATGAGCAGTTGAGTTTTAAAAAAATATATAAGTAAAAAGAATATTTAAATTAAATTATGTTCAGTTGATTTAGTATATTAAATAACCAAATCTTATTTGTATCAGGTGAATTTTTAAGTACTGTATCTGTCTCTTTCTGTCATAAACAAACCATATTAGAAAAAATATGATCATTTTCCAGTTGCATATTATGACATTACATTTTTTCCTCCCTTTTTTCATATGCCTATTTCTTAAATTAAATTATCCATGATGATAGAATTTAATTATTTTAAGAAAAGATTAATCAAATTAGTTCCTTATTTAACCTTGAATGATGTGGGACAATACGACTTGCCAGCTAGCCAAATTTTAGTGATTAAAAAAGTAGTTATTTCAGTAAAACTAATAAAAATAATAATCTTACTTGTTTCCTATTAAATAGCTCATTATGAAAGTAAACATAGCATTTTTAGCATCTTTATTAACCATAAGAAAAAAATCTGTCCTAGCCAACTATTTGCAAAGTAAGTCTAGTACCCATCCTCTACTCAGACCAACTTACAGCTTATCATAATACATCATGCAGGTTGTATTTGCAGGATTTAAATATCTCAATATGAGTACATTGGGACTCTTATTTTGTGAAAGTTATTTGTATTTTTTATTTTGCATTTCCAAATGCAATTTTAGACTTGAAGTAACCTGACAAATTTTGAATCAAAATCCAATAATACATGTATAGCATGTCTTGGGAATCTGAAGAGCAATATATTCATTTCAATTTGCCACATTAATGATATTTTGTGATCAAAATGCAGTCTGTGCATTAAAGTTTTATATTTCCATTAATATGACTTCCATAAACCATCTTTCTTTAATAAGCTTTATATTTTCCCTTAATATATTCAAATTTCTTATGCAAGTGAATTTAGTTGCTAAAACACTACATGAAGGAAAAGGGAAAGGGGACATTCTCAAGGGAGAGAGTTGGTACTCTCAGAGAAGAGAGGGACAATGTGCCTCTCCTGAATTGCAGTTTTATTGAGGAGGTCCCATAGAAGTTTCTGGAAAGTCCATCCCAGGTCCATCTCTTGCCATTTGACTGAGGGCAGGGTGACAACAGACTTTCAAGCATCCACTGCCATGGCAACTCTGGGTCACTTTGGCCCATACTGACTGGTTGGTTCTACTTTGATTCTGTTTTCTTTCTTCTTTTTTTAAATATTTTTAGTTGTAGATGGACATAATGTATTTTATTTGTTTATTTATTTCATTTTATGCAGTGCTGAGAGTCAAACCCAGTGCCTCACATGTGCTAGGCAAGTGCTGTACCAATGAGCCACAACCCCAGCCCCTCTAATTAGATTCTTAACCATGCATAACACATTTTTGGCTAGGGAAAACTATCCTTATCTCCCAGAGTTTCAGAACCTGTTATAAAAAGTCTCCTGGGTTTCTTCCATTCACATTATCTCAGGCCTGTATTTCTCCTGTAGATGACAGGTAGTTTTGCTGAATAATGTGGCATATCCTGTCCACTTAGGCCAGGCAGGGCTGCAGGTAAATTTCTTCTTGGGAAAAAAAAAAAGCATATAGGGTCAACACAATGGGTCCATTTTATAAAATTATTCTCTTAACCTCATGTTCCCACCATTCTTATTTGTCTATCTCTGAACAGTTTTTCATATACTAATCTTAGAATTTCTAAAGTAAGCAAAATTAGAGGAAATTTGGAGCTTTAAAAATAGTCTACTTAAAAGTATAACATTTAATTTAAAAATTACTGTATTATTATGACACATTGCAGAATAATGTGATATTTAAATCTTTAGTATGACAAATGCTCCTTGTGTTGCTCAAAGCACTGTCCTTTTTCCCAATGCCAAATCATGCCAGCTTAATGATGAGACCATGGTTTAGAGAACAAGGAAAAAGGTGGTTTATTGCTTTGCTAGCAAAGGAGAAACAGGGAATTCCAATCCCAGAGGCTGTAGCTCAGGGAAAACAGAGGGCTTTTAAAGAAGTTATTTGAAGGGGGTACATTCTAGAGGTACCCTGACAGAGGGTCCCAGATGTGCCCTGATGGTGTGTTGAAATTCACTTGTTAATTGGACATCTCCTTCCTGTGTAGTACAGATAACTCAAGGTAATCTTGTTCCCTACTCCAGGTCAGAGAAGGGGAGAGGGAGGGAGAAAGGAAAAAAAAATCCATTTTAAAATAAGCACCAAGGGCGATATTTAAAAGGAAAAGTGGACCACTATTACATGTGCAGTATAATGACCAAAATTGTCACTATTGATATCTCTGACTATATTGTGCATTTTTAAGAGATTTTCTTTTCTTGCTGATTCCCTTTAGCCAACTTCATTAAACTTTAACATATATTTTTACTTCTACTTTTTGACATACAGAGCTCCAAAACAATCATTGGTATACCAGATACAAATGACATATTGATTTAGACTAGATACATGTTCTATATATTCTTTTGTTGTTTTTTCTATTTTAAAGAACATAGTTAATGCATGAATGCACAATATGGTGGACTTAACAAATTAAATTCTCTTCTCTGCTTTGAAAACAGAAATTCTAGAAATAGTATAAACCAAAGGGTAGAATACATAGTAGAAGATATATTCCAGATGCTAGAAGGCATAATGGAAGTGTCAGAACAATGTGTATTATAGTCCACAGAATCTTGGAAGAAAATCAAGAATATCTTAATTATAGCCTTTGCTATTCAAACTGACACCTCAGTAACCAGGGGGATGTTTACAATGTCATTAACTAGATCCTCTGATTTTGTTGATGTTTCAAGGAAAGCATTTAAGGTCTTAGACAGATGTATGTTAAACACAAAGCAATGAATCCTTTCAAAATTCAAATCATATAAAGTTTTCAATAAGCACAGCAAAACAGTGTACCAACAAGTCTATGCACCTATACACAGAAACTTGTTTAATCTAGCTTATTGGTAATAGTGGAATAAAATTCTCTCCTCCAAAAGTTTGCATATATGTACACCCTTATAAATATTTGTGTTTCAGACTTTTAATTCCTACTAGTTTTTGGCACTAAACTCAAAGGTTCTGCCTTCTTTGTGGGGTTCAGTCAGAGAAAAACGCCAAGAAATATTGTCAGAGAGTACAATTAACTTGCAGCAAACAAAGACACCACAGAGATAAACTTCCAAAGCCATGACTCCCTGAAGATAGGGCAAGTTTTAATTTATTTGTGCAAAAAATGCATATTCAGGAGAGAAAAATGCATCATCAAATGCATGAGTGGGGGTTATTTTTCACAGGTGCAGTCTGACAATGAACTCCTTCCTACATCCCATGAAAATTAGGCTTCAGCTCATTTCTGGGTGAAGATTTTGACATTGCAAAGAAGTAAACATCACCTATTTAGCACATACTCCTGAGAGTAGTTTGTGGAACATTATCTCTAAAAAATAACTTCAAGGATATTTATTAGAAAAAATAAAATAAAAATCTTATTGTGAGGTACAGGGTACTGAATGGGAGAGAGTTTACATACTGCTTTTACAGGCTACTGAAGGAAAGAAATGATTTGCAGCTTGTTTTCTCAGGCTGCTGATGGGGAGAAGACTTCACCCTGCTTTCTTAGGCTGCACCTCTACTAACAGTCTAGAAATCTCCAAACTTATAATATCAAGTTTATTCTGGATTGATACCTCAAGGTTCATGATACATTTAGGGGTTGGTCAGGAATAACAAACATCTGTATCAACAAGAACAAGATATGTGTCACTATATATTATAAATCTTAGCAGATATGTAGCCTGCAAATAAACATTAATGAAGAATATATAAAGTTCAAAATTTACAGCAAACTCAGGAAATTTTTATTATAAAAAATGGAAGATGTAACATTACAATATTGAACAACTTAATAGATACTAAAAACAAATTTAAATTAATAAAATACAATAGAGAGAGAGAGAAAATAAAGCATGGAGAGGGATTTAACCACCAAAAACCAAGAAAGATCAGTTGAATAGAGGAAGGAAATTACATATATTAATATGCTACAATTTTGCCATATATATATATACCAGAAGAGTAGGGGGAAAGGAACAGGAAAAGGGAGGAGTAGAGGAAAAAAGGAAATACTAGGGATTAAGTTATGTCAAAATAAATCCAATTTTTATGTGTAACTAAAAAGAACCAATAAAAAACACTAGCCACCATATATTTTTAAATTTTTTCCAGAAATAATGAATTTTTTAAATAAAAAATAAAGTGACTGAAATTAAAATTACAAATGGTTGGAGTAAATAATCTGTTAAATACAATGAAATAAAAATTAGTAAAATGAAAGATAGATTAATTTACACAGAAGGCATTACGAATAGATACTGTGAAGTTTATTCAAGAAGTTTCATTTATATTAAAGATCCTACAGACTGTTTGACCTTGGTTAACTAAAACATCACGATAGTAGAGATGGAATATTGTAGGTCCAGGGCCAATATTATCTTGGGCTATCATAATCCTTTTAATAGATATTTACCTTAAATTTTTTCCCTGGTCTATGTGACTGTAACATACACTTACTAAAATGTGTCACTAAGTTTAAAATATATATAGGCGTCACCATTACTAAAACTAAAGATGCTATAACATAGCATCTAAAACCAACAAAGGAGATTTCCCTGCCAGCCGTAGCCCACCTACCTGATATTCCTGCCCATATAACTGATAAAAATATTGATTTATCACTGTCTTTTGTTCTACAACTATACCAGTTTATGTAACCTCCTTTGCAGTGGAATATGTTATTCAGGATAATTTGAATCTGCAGTTATGGGACATTGCCATTCATGTTTAGCTCATAATAAATTAATTTCTTAATTCCTTTAAAGAAAAATTGGGCCAAGCATGGCATGACTTTGGGGGTCTGATCTCCTGAGATCATGAAAAGTACACCATGAAGAATCCACACACAAGAGTTCCTATTTATTAGACAAAGCCAAGGAGGTTGGAATGCTGCACCCAGCAGAACAGCAATAACTCCTCACTCTAGGTTAATTCTTGTAGGGCACAATTGTAACAGTAGTCCCTTTACCTTCTGAATACAGTCCCCATTGCTCCAAAGTTTATTTTTTTAAGAAATGTTTTTTCTCTCCTTTCCCCTCTCCCCCTCCCTAACAAGATTAGGGAGACAGTGTTATCTTTTCTTCCCCTAGTTAATTGCCCTTGAACACAACCACTACAGGAAAGAGATGCCTGCTGAGGATCTGGGAAATTAATATTTCTCAAATTAACAAGTGAATACTAATAAAAGATCAGGGCACCCTCGGACCCCCTACTAGAATGTAACCCTTGAAGAGTTCCTTTAAAAGCCCTCTGTCCTTCCTGATAGAGAGAGTCACAAATTTGAGACAGGAGTCCCCTGTGTGTCTCCTTTGCTAGCAAAACAATAAACCTTTTCCCTTTTTCTCAAAACCATGTCCTCATTATTAAATTGGCATTGATTGGCATTGGGGACAGGGACAGAGCTTTTGGTTACAAATTTTGGCCCTCCAGATGGGATTCAAGAGAAGTCCCCATTCTAGCTTTCTTGGACAGACCTCACACACCAAGCAGCTGCACTTCCATGCTAAGGATGTAAGGTGAACTATTTGAGAGCTGACTACTGAAAAGTTAGGAGACCAGCAAGTGTACCTCCAGTTGAACAGAACCAGAGGAGCTATCCCTGTAAGCAAAGGGAGGGACTGAGGCAACCCCAAAAGCTGTCAAAGCCCTTTGCTTTGGGGAACTCTCACCTTCCTTCCCTGCACTGTAAGGATTGCTCCATCTTGGTCTACTTTAAGAAAAATGAAACTGAATTCAGTAGTTAGGACACTTTGACTATTCGGTAAACTGTACTGGTGTCCACACGGAGACTGTTGATTCTACACTTCTGGTTCCCCTTTGTGGGAGCATCTGGTCCCCTCATGGGGACATCTGTGGCACCAGTGATGTAGGAGTTACAGTTAAGCATGAGTTGGGAACTTGGGGAGATTTTACCCCTATCTGATCTTTCTGCTTTAAAGGTTCCCATCTGTCAGCCATGGTTTGAGGATCCAATCTGTTTGTTTGTCATTATGTTTTTTTGTTTGTATCTGTTTCAGGCCCTTAAGATATGGACAATATTGTTGATGTTATAGATTGTTTCTTGGGAAAGATCTTGCCTGAATGGGCCACCCTTAGATGTAAATGTGTCTAAGAAAAAGATAATGTTTTACTGTCACAATCTGGCCTTTGAAAAGTTTTCTGAATTATTGTACAATTTTGCAGTTGGGAGTTAGTCTGTCAAAGACAAAATAAGTGAACAATTCTGTGTGTACAAGCATGTATGCAATTAAATAATAAGAAGCCTTTTTGTTGTTGTTACTGGGGATTGAACTCAGGGGCACTTGACCACTGAGCCACATGCACAGCCCTATGTTGTATTTTATTTAGAGACAGGGTCTCACTGAGTTGCTCAGTGTCTTGCCATTGCTGAGGCTGGCTTTGAAATCTCAATTATCCTGCCTCAGCCTCCAGATCCACTGAGATTACAGGCATGCACCACCACACCTGGCCAATAAGAAATCTTAACAGTCAAAAATTAAGTTGGATGCAAAAAAGTACTGCCTCTAATGTGTGAGCATGGCAGGACACTAATGGAGGATGCACCACCACACCTGGCCAATAAGGAATCTTAACAGTCAAAAATTAAGTTGGATGCAAAAAAGTACTGCCTTTAATGTGTGACCATGGTGGGACACTAAAGGAGGATTAAGGAGGAAAAAAAATTCCCTTCAACCCAGTGCTGAAAATCTGAGCACTACTTCTCACCCCGGCCCCAGGCAACTCCAAAACATCCTGCCATGGGTCAGGGACACCAGTCCTGTGATAAAGGAAAATAAAGAAAAAACTCAGGAAAGCTGCCTGGTCCATAGAGGAATGGGCAGAAATGAGTTGGCCTCTACTCTGCTTTCCAGCCACTCTGCCCATGAAAATAAAATTGGAGTTTGAGAACAGGGCTCAGTTTGCTGCTTCTGTAGAGAAATTAAGTACACATGGGCTTTAGGTCTCATTGATTTTCTTTTTGGGTCCTTGTCTCACGGGTTCAAAGAATGAAATCCAAGGATGTTGGCAAAGAATAAAAATAAAAACAATAAAATTAGTTTTGAGGATTGGGGTTGTGGTTCAGTGGTAGAGCACTTGTCTAGCATGTGTGAGGCACTGAGTTCAATTCTCAGCACCACATATAAATAAAAGCATAAAATAAAGGTCTATCAACAACTAAAATACTTTTTAAAAATAGTTTTGAATGAGAGGGGGAAAAATATAAAACTCCTCATGATGTGAGGGGAAAACTGGTGGAAAGCTTTTACACTTGAGTATACTAATCTGAGGACTTAAGGCTTCTGGATAAAGGAACTGACCAAAGTCCATGCTGAACAGACAGTTAATTCATTGAGACTAATTTTTGGGATCAATGCTGTGCAGATGTTGGGAAGGTACAAAGGCTATTAGCTTGGCCAATGACTTTCTATTTGACTGTATGCTTCTAGTCCTTAAGTCTGAATTTTTGTAACCACCTTTTGGGTCCACCCCCATTTCCTTTTTCCCACTATTATGAGGACAAAGGAGTAGTCTGGAATGTTTAACCTCACCGGGATGCTTTTAAAAGAAGAAGAAGAAAAAAAAAAAAAAACTAATCTGAGGCCCATTACACTCATTGTCTTATGATTAACTAGGTTTTCTTAATGGGAAATAAAAATAAATAAAAGCTGCCAGTTACAAGAAATGAGGCAATATGTTCTATTAAATAAAGTTATAAACTGGGGACAAAATAGTTTTCCCTTTTTAAAATCTGACAGGATGCTTTATTTGGCCAGAGGACCCTTCTGAGTGCAGTCCTACCTGATGCCCCAAAACTGAAATACCTCCCTGAGTCTCCATGAATTCAAGCACCTATGTCTTGGCTCTGCTGATTTCTACAGAAAGAGGTCCCTAATAATCTTTGTATGGTCAATGTGACCTTCATTGGACAGACTTCCCTAGATACATACCTATATAGAGAGAATCTCTGGGTACAATTGACAGTGGGGAAGTCATTTAAAGTTCATGGCATAATGATTATGATAAAGTAGACTTATACAAAACAACAATAACCTATGTTCCAACCTCTGGAGCAAAAACTAAAAGTTAAAAAGAATTAAGGCACATTTTTAAAATTATGCCAGACTATCTGATCCCTCTCCTGGGATAAAATTTGTTATGCAAATTAAATGTACAGATAACATGCTCACCCCAAAAGCAACCACTTTATTTGCAATTGACTTCCAGGAAAAGAACAGAACTTGCTCTGCTGGAGGTCTCTTAGAAGCGAATAAGGCCTTTTAGGCCAAAGGGACCCTGAGAAAAGTGATCAATGTTATCTTAAAAAAATTATTTTAGGAGAAAATAACTTGTCCCCAGGGAGGAGGGGACAACCCCTTAAGAGAAAAACATTAATGGGGATTCTGGGGATTTGTTCTCTTCTGAGCAGTTGTTTAAAATGTGAATTGAGTCAGCTTTTCCAGATATACTACTCTGTCTATCCTACCTGTTAAAAAAAACCTCACACTGATGAGTAACAATTTGTGCAAAGCTTGAGAGCTATAAAATATTAAAGTGTAATGTTCATTACCTTTAAGATTTTTCTTTATTAGAGAAACAGATAACTTAAAATTTTGACCAGGCTTGATTTTCATGAATAACCTGAATATATGTGACTAGAGATATGTATACATCTGAAACTAAATATGTTTGCCTAAGACTTTTCTAAATGTTCTGTAAAAGTTTGTAAAATAAAAATTTATATTGGTTTAGCCAATAAATGCTATCTTTTATATATTACATCTAACCAAAAAGACCCACACTGCCATTTGAGAAACTGGCTTGTATCTGCCTGCTTTAACTAAGTCTAGCTCTGATTATTAACACTGTTCTTTAAATGTATAAGAGATTTAAGACTATCACTTGATTTTTGATAGTACTGCTAAACTATGCAAACCTGTAATAATCTATGAATTCTGAATTTTACTGTGAAAAGTTAAACCTAGTTAATATAAGGACATCTGTATAATGGTGATGCTAACTATTAGTTCTTTGTATATTAAGTATACTCATGTTCCTCTAGTATACAAGTTTTAAAATATAAAGTTTGGAAAAGCACTTTACCAAGCTAATGTTCTCCAAACTAAAGTTATCTGAAATAGTAATTTTAAACTTAAAGAAATAGCAAATATAGTTGAAGATTTATTTATGTCATTTAATGCTCTATAACAGGACCTGTTATCAATAAGATGTATGTAAAATTTTATGTTACTTTTTATACTGTGGTAGAAATTTAAATGTATTTTTAAAGATAATGACCACTTGATCTGTTTAAAGGTGGATATTGTAAAACATGAAAACATTTTACCACTTTCTCACAAAAAAGGGTTAAAAGCTCTCTAAATTTTTATTTGATTCATATGTCAAAGGTAATGATGTATTATGTTATTTGTGAAGAGCTCTACCTTACCTGAGATAAGGCTCTGCTTCCCACCTTACTTCATGTTTAGGATGGCTCCAAAATAGTCTAGACTTCAGCTCATTTAAAATTGTATTCAAAAGATTAATTTTTGTTATAAAGAATTCTGTGATCTCAAATAGGGGATATGATGTATAACTAAGAAAAGGTACAAGATTATAAAAGCTGGGTTGGGATTGTAGCTCAGTGGTAGAGTGCTTGCCTTGCATGCGTGAGGCACTGGGTTCAATCCTCAGCACCACATAAAAATAAATAAAGATATTTGTGTCCATCTACAACTAAAAATTATTTAAAAAAAGATTATAAAAGCTGGGGGGGAGGAAAGGACATGGTAGAAGAAAAGATGGTGGAGTGTGATGGACAACAATGTCCTAGGTACAGAGATGACTGCACATATGGTGCAATGCTTCATGGTGTACCATCAGAGAAATGAAAAGTTGTGCTCCATTTGTGTACAATGAATCAATGTGCATTCTACTGTCATGTATACCTAATTAGAATAAATAAATTAAAAAAGAAAAAAATCATAAAAGCCGTTTTTCTCAGTTTATAACTTTTAAACAAACTGAATATGTTTTTGCCTTTAATTTCATTTTATATTTTCCTTATAAACTTTATAACTTTTCTGTTAGTGTTTTGCAGAGGTACTACTTCTAAAAGCAAAAAAAAACCCAAAAAAACAAAAACAAAAAAACCTCAGATTAATTGATTAATTTTAGATAATAAGCCATCAACTACAGGACAAATAGTATATAACGCTGACTTCCAGTACTAATACTAACTCCAACAAAACAAGAGGGGTAAAATTATAGATTTTAAAGTTATAGGGCTGGTTTTTGGCTCAGTGGTAGAGTGTTTGCCTAGCATGTGTGAAGCACTGGGTTTGATCCTCAGTACCACATAAATAAATAAATAAATAAATAAATAAATAAATAAATAAATAAAGTTATAATCTGTTGTTCCCTCTTTAAGACTAGTAAAACTGGCCTGTTGGGTATTTAAAACCAAAAATCTTGGAGACCAAAGTCATGGAAGTAAAAGGGCAAAGGAAAAAGGAGCCAATTTTTGAGTGTTGTCCTCTAAAGTCAGCCAGCACCCAGAGAATGATGGAACCTCTCTAAGTGCTTTGAAACTCCAGTGAATCACCTGATTTACCAATCAGGAAGTTCCAGGTGACCCTGGAGAACAGGTGGTGCATATTCTGCAAAGAGGAGGGTCACTGGAAAATGAAATGCCTGAAGCTTCCAAGAGAAGCCACATATATTGTCATCAAGTCCCTGACCTGACCCATCCTGGCACATGACACCAGTGATAGAGAAAACCTAAGGGAGCCAGGAAGCTTCACACATGTCCCCAAGAGTGATCTCTTAGGAATCTCAGCTGACTCAAGAATAGATAAGAGTAAGGGCAGTTCTGAGCAACTTGGCCTTAAACACCTGGCAGGAGAGAATAGCCTGAGCACAGTCCTACTTGGACATTTAAAAGGCAACATAATTTGTTTTTAATTTAACTTAAGATTTATACTTGTGTCAGACCTAGCAAAGTAAGTAAAGCTGTGGGCTGTAAATGAAAGATACTTATGAGAGTGCCTAATATTTAACTAAGGCAAAGGACTCTAGAGACACAAGCTTTTCCTGCATTTCAGAGACTGGCTGAAATATTTTTTTCATATTAATTGTTTACCAAAAAGTAATGTTTTTGCTGTCTTTTTTATTTTGTCTTGCCAACTGCCACCATTGACCTTTGGACTGCTGTGATGTTGAATATCCTTAACTGCCCATGAGCCACCTGACAGAAAACAAGGACTCTGGGTCACTTCCCCCAACTTCACCATCTCTCATCAGGAAATAACTTGGAGATGTCATTGCCCACTTTTCTATAGGAATGGAAGGTAGAAATTGACAGTGGGAGCTGGATGCGGTGGCTCAAGCATTTAGGGAGGCTGAGACAGGAGAACCGCGAGTTCAAAGTCAGCCTCAGCAACAGGGAGGCACTAAGCAATTCAGTGAGACCCTGTCTCTACATAAAACACAAAATAGGGCTGGGGATGTGGCTCAGTGGTCCAGTGCCCCTGAGTTCAATCCCCAGTACCCAAAAAAATAAATAAATAAATAAAAAAGAAAGAAAGAAATTGACAGTGGGGGAAATGTAACAGTGGTCCCTTTACATTCCGAATACATTCCTCATTGCTCTAAGGTTTTTTATTTTTAAAATATTTTTTAGTTGTCCATTGATTTTATTTATTTACATGCGGTGCTGAGAATAGAACCCAGTGCCTCACACACGCTAGACAAGCTCTCTACCACTGAGCCAGAACCCCAGCCCATCTAAGGTTTATTTCTTTAAGAAATATTTTTTTCTCTCTTCTCCCCTCTCCCCTTCCCCAACAAGATTAGGGGACAGTGTTATCTTTTTCTTCCCCTAGTTAATTGCCCTAGAACACACCCACTATAGGAAGGAGATGCCTGCTGAAGATCTGGGAAGTAAATATTTCCCAAATTAACATATGAATCCTAATACACCACCAGGGTGCCCTGGAACCTCCTACTGGAATGTAACCCTTGAACAGTTCCTTTTAAAGCCCCCTGTCCCTCCTGATAGAGTCACAGATTTGGAACAGAAGTCCCCTGTGTTTCTCCTTTGCTAGCAAAGCAATAAACCTTCTTATTCCTTTTTCTCAAAACCATGTCCTTATCATTAAATTGGCATTGATTGGCACTGGGGACAGGGACCAAGCTTTCAGCTACACAATAACTCTGTTTAAGAAGAAAAATAGACCCTAACTGTACTAACTGCTATATACTTCATGTGTATACTTCCTGACATTATATGAGAACATATTCTCTTTTTTCATTGGGAAAAATGTTTTCTTAGCACTAGCAAACAAGTTAGTTGTTTTCAACATGTTATGACATAGTTAAGGTTTAAACACACATTGCCCTATAAAAGACGTGCTGTACAAAAATAAAGAAATCTGCAGTTTTGCAGGTTACCTAGCTCTCCCAATAAACAAATTGTCAATTTTAAGACTTGGAGTCTCTGTACATAATTGCAGGATTGAATGCTCAGCAGTAGCTTGTTCGTGGCACATGCCTGTAATCCCAGTGATTCAGAAGGTTGAGGCAGGAGGATCAGAAATTTAAGACCAAACTCAGAAACTTGGCAAAGCCCACAGCAACTTAGTGAGACTCTGTCTCAAAATTTAAATAAATAAATAAATAAGTCAATAAATAATAGCTGGGATGTAACTCAGTGAGTGGTAGTGTCCCTGGGTTCAGTCCCCAGTACAAAAAAATAAAAAAGAAGAAGAAAAAGAAGACTGAAAAAAAATGTCTATTTTACCATTTTATTTCAACAATATAGAAATGGAAAATATGAAAGAGAGATTGGGAAATCGTGGCAACACGATGGAAATGTCCAAGTTATTTTTCAGCACTGCCATGATGAGATAAAATATTAGTAAAAAATGAGACCAAAAATGACCCTGAATTGATAAAAGATATCAATTATAAGGCTCAGAAAGATAATTGTCTGACATTAATGAATAACAATAAATTCACAACTAGATACTTTATAGTGACATTTTAGAAGATCCTTAATACTGTGATCTTAAAATCAACCAAATGGAGTGAGTCTCATTTTTTTTGTGTGTGTCTGATGAAAAAATAATCAAGTGAGAGTTTTATTTGACAGCCCTATATGTTAACTACTAAAAAGTGTTGACCAGGCTGGGGTTGTAGCTCAGTGGTAGAGCACTTCCCTAGCATGTGTGAGGCTTGGGGTTCACTTCTCAGCACTGCATATAAATAAATAAAATAAAGATCCAACACAACTAAAAAATATTTTTTTTAAAAGTGCTGACCAAAAGACATGTGTAGAACTTCTGGGAAGGCTGTTTACAGTGATGTATTCTATTGCCCTTCTTCTCTTTCATTGCTTCTGTGGCAGGCAATGCATCTCTCTTTTGACTAAATTCTAAGCACTCATCTTGGGCAACTGGGTTACTTAGAAAGTAGAAACTACTTATTAGAATTCTGCTTAAAATAAAAGATAAAAAAGAATCACTTGTCCAACATCACTGTGAATATACCATTCCAATTTTGTTCTGCCTATTACAAGAATATGGTCTATATAAAAGTGAAATAAATTAATTTTAAAGTCATCCATCATTATTTTCTTGTATGTATTCAAAACTATTCAAAACTTATTTTCTAATAAAGTATTTCATAATTTGATGAAAATGGAACACACTGTAAGATAGATTCAATATATAATAAAAAGTAATTGAAAAACTGTTGAAGTCCTATTTAAGAAAGAAATATATTGAACTCAAAAGAAAGTAATAAAATGACAGACATAATATTGGTAAATATGTTTCCAGTTAATTTAAATAAGACTTAGTAAAACAATAATAAATATGACTAAATGGATATATTGCAAATAAGGTGACAATTAAAATAATGAATACCATTAACAGAAAAGATAAGATTGAAGAAAACCTTAAAACATGGAAAGATCATCCATGTTCTTGGATAAATAGAATTAATATTGTCAAAATGGCCATACTACCAAAAGCACTATACAAATTTAGTTCAATTCTTCTTATTATCCTAATAACATTCTTCATAGAAATAGAAAAAGCAGTCATAAAATTCACTTGGAAAAATAAGAGGCTCAGAATTGCCAAAGCAATCTTTAGTGAGAAAAGTAAAGCAGGAGGCATCACTATACTGGACCTTAAATTATACTACAGAGTATGGCATGGCATTGGCACCAAAACAGACAAGTAGACCAATGGTATAAAGAGAAGACACAGAGACAAATTACATAAATACAGTTATTCTCATACTACACAAAAGCACTATAAACATAAATTGGAGAAATATAGCCTCTTCAAAAAATGGTGCTTGGAAAACTGGAAATCCATATGTAGCAAAATGAAATTAAACATCAATTTCTCACTCTGCACAAAACTCAAAGTGGATCAAGACCTAGGCTAGACCAGAGACCCTGCACCTACTGGAAGAAAATGTAGGCCCAAATCTACATCATGTCATCTTCTTTAATAAGACTTCTAAAGTACAAGAAATAAAATCAAGAATCAACAAATGGAATGGTATCAAA
>PVHX01025260.1:0-22649 GCA_004024805.1 Geosciurus inauris | reverse complement strand
AGCAGCTCAGGACATTGACAGTCAGGAAGCAGAGAGAGAGAGAGAGAGAAAGCGAGCGTGCTTCTCTCCAGGGACAGAATATACACTCCAAAGGCATGCCTCCAGTGACCCACCTCCTCCAGCCATACCATGCCCTGGCAGTTACCACCCAGATACTCCATATCAGTGGATTAATCCACCAATTATGTTGCAGCTCTTATGATCGAATCATAATCACCTCTGAACATTCCTGCATTGTCTCACACATAGGCTTTTGGGGGACACCTCGTATCTAAACCATAACAGTAGGATTTCTCTCATTTCTGAATTTTGAAGGTAGGTTCAGAGATGGTTAAGCCATATTCTGACAGATGTGTATGTCATCACCCTAAAGTGGGCTTGTGTGGCAGCTCTTGTACAGTGACAGCATTTATTCATTGCATGTGAATCCCTATAACATATTCTCATGGTAGGTAACATTTTTAAAATTTTTATGTTCATAGGGGTATCATTTTATAACACAGGAACATGTTAGTAGGTTCATCATGTCTTTAAATTCTGGGTTCCATGAAGAAATAATTGGTAGAAATAATTGGTGATTGATAAATTCTTCTTTCTAAGAATTCATCACCTGAGAATTTCCTGCCAGGAAGTAGGAACAGGTGGGAACTAGATGTTTCACCTCTTCTGTGCACTGTGGTCGTGAAGTTTGAATGCCACTTCTATTAAGAAATTCTAATTGGAGACCAGTCTTCATGGAACTCAGAATTTTTAAAAAGAAGGTACTGCAGTGAAAAAAATGAATAACTCAAGCTCTTTTCCAATATAAATCAATGAAGATGAGAATGTGCCATTTGGAAGCCTTCCAGATGGGGTCTTCTTAAATGGAAGTGGTTTGGTAGCTTCTCACGGTTCTTTATCTGCTGGAAATGCAGAGTGCCACAGCCTGGAGAGATGCTTGGGAACCAGGTCACTGGGTGAATATTTGTAGGGCAACATTTTTGACAGCTGCTCCCAGGATCATCTAGCAGGAAGGGCGAATTTATGGTGTGCCTGTTGCCAATCCCCAGCCTTCCATCCATGTCAGGTCTACTTAATCAATAACAGTGATTTTTCCTGCAGAGCCTGGATGTGATCTTGGAGTCTTCCCCAGTCCTTCTCTCCACACTATCTATCAAATGATTGACATGGGCGTATGGGTGTAGAGACTTTGACCATCCTTGATGTGGGCTAATTGGCTAATCATCTTCAGAGTTCCTCCTTTATTAAAAAAAAGCATTCCACAATACCTTTTTTATTTAAACAAGAAATGAACGATGTTTTAATTAAATTACATTTAAGTGGAGTCACATATGTCCAGTAGCTACCTCTGTTTAAGATAGCAGTTTCAGACAGTTTCTGACTGCTGAGAGCTACAAGACCTTTTTTCCCCCCAGAAAATTTTGACTGCTTTCCCCATTCCTCTCTGACTCCATGCCTAGGGTGCAAATCTGCTTGTGATATAACTGAGTGGGATGCTGAGTGATCTGAAAGCAGAGAGCGATGCATTCGGAGCAGAGATGATTCTGGATGCCCTCTCGAAGTGGTTGATGTTGTGTTGGGTTTTGAAGCTTGCTTAGGAAGTCAGTGGGTAGAAAAAGGTCAAGGGTGGCCTGTTCAATGCAGAGGAGCAGAACAAGTATACAGAGTGGAGAGGAAGGCACACAGAGATGGGGACAGCGGCCTGGGTGACCAGAGGTCCTGCCCCAGTTAAAGTACATTTTGTATCGGTCCAATTAAAGCGAAAGCAAGATTTATTTTCCTAGTTACTGCTTCACGATGTAAAGGCTGCCTTATCAGCGCACAGTGGCCATGATAGATGGAGAACTAGGCGAGACCGAAGGGGAGCACCCAGTGTCACAAAGAAGATCAAGTCAGTTAATTACCGGAGAAGCAGCTGCCTCCCTTAGCAGACTCTGAGCCCCAGGACTTTCTCACTTCTGCATTATTATCTTTGTGCACTAACAGATGAGATATGCTGCTAGTGTTGATTTTAAGTAACTATCATATTAAAGGAAGCTGCATATCTCTACTTCAAAGCCTAAGAAGGACAATGTTAAAAGTACAACAGATTTAATACTTGGTATTCAACAGATGTTTATTGACCACCTCCTAGGTGCAGAGAATTATGCTTTCCCAGTGGTAATGGACATGTATTTTGTAATCACTGTATCAGCACTGAGTTCTGAGATCCCCATCTGGGGACAGCTCTGTGAAAGCAGAGGCCTGGCTGTCTGCAGCGCCAGGAAGAGTCAGACACCAAGGACAAGCAAGTGTTTGCTGAACGAATGAGTGATATTGGATATTTAAAATCCTTGCAATAGCTTTGTGAGGTGGAATGTCTTCCTATTTACCAATCAAGAGAAACCCCAAAGGAACAAGTTACCTGGCTCGTTCACGGCCATCCGGCATGGGGGGGCCAGCTGGGGACTTCCTGGCCTCTGAATGGCGGCCGGGTTTCCTCAGGCCTGCTGCGAGGCCTCACCTGCCTTCTGTGCCAGGACAGCATCTCAGTGCAGTGCTCTGTGCCCACTCCTACTGCCCCGTTGCACAGACACAGTATGGGTGCTAATGGTGAAGGTGAGCAGGACACTTCAACCATCTGTGGACTCTCTGTCAGGTGTGCCTAGCACCTGGACAAGTTCTGCCTGCAGGGATATCAGCACAGCATCTTGATGGATGGAAACCACACAGTACCTGCCTATGTTGCGGGCTACCATTCTGTGTTGGCCAGGCGGGCCTGTTCCTGGGGCATTTTGTGTGGCCTGCAGCATGCCAGGAGGTGGAGTGTTGCTGAGGACCATGCTCTGGTCTCCTGTGTTGTGCACACAGGCCTGGCTGGGGGTGTGCGCTCTCCTTGACTGCTGGACAGTGCTTCATTTCCAAGTACTTTGAACAGGGCTCCAGTTGCCCAAGTAACTTTCTTCAGACTTGGGAGTGCCTTTTCTGTTCCATGCAAGGAAGAACAGCACAAGGTAAATCTGCATTTATTAGACTTGGTCTCAGTTTAGATTTTCTGTCAGATTTTCTGTTACACTTCAAATTGGAGTTATAAATCATTTACAATGGAAAAGAATTCTCTCCAACTACAATTTAACTTTTTTGATAAGATTTTTTTGGCATTTATCATGTTGAGACTTTATAAATTATGTAGAATATTGTAAAGTGGGCTGACCTTTCTGGTAAGTGATTTGATCATTTGCAGCAATATCTTTTTTGCTGAAATATTAAATTTGCTGTCTTTCAAATAAAACTCGCCAGGCTCATAGCCCAATACCATGTTAGGTGGAAACTGCTTGTGTAATCAGACTAGAAATCTTCCTTTCCACTTCCTGACACCATTCCTCTGTTCTGAAAGTGCCCCTGGCCAGCGACGACATTCCTGGCACAGAGCCCTCTTCCTACCGTGATGCCGTCATAGGCGGTGCTAGTGGTTACAGCCTGCTTTGTACACCCAGCTCAACCTCTGAATCCTCCCAAGCCTAGCACTGCAGTCGTCAAACTAAGAAGCAAGACGGGCATGGCTTCACAACAATCATAGCACCGTCTCCCCGTCTCCCCGTCTCCCCAGAACTGCCAGTGCTGCTACCTGCTTTGCGCACATTCCGTGCACACGGGCTCATGGGTCTTCTTGTGAGATGAACACAAGGTCTCTTCCTGATCTGGGCTGTCCCTCCAAGTGGGCAATGCTGTTCATTTAAAAACTAGTGATTTCAATGGCTAAGGCAGGCAATGCCAGGGACTGGAACGACTCCTGAGTGGGGCAAACACCCTGTAGGCGTGGCATCTACCTATGTCCTTGGGAATTGGGTCACGGGTTGGTCTGGGTATAGGAGTCTTTTTTTTTCGTTTTTTTTTGGTACCAAGGATTTAACTCAGGGGCACTCGACCACTGAGCCACATCCCCAGCCCTATTTTGTGTTCTATGTAGAGACAGGGTCTCACTGAGTTGCTTAGCGCCTCACCATTGCTGAGGTTGGCTTTGAACTCGGGATTCTCCTGTCTCAGCCTCCCAAAGTCCTGGGATTATAGGCGTGGGCCACCATGCCCAGCTGGGTGTAGGAGTCTTGAAGCTGACCTCATGGTCTTTGCTACTGCTGGCTGCTGGCCTAAGCAGTCCATGGGGAAGGGACAGCAGAGTGTAATAGACACCCCAGAGACCCCTTCCCACCGCTGCCGTTGCAACACTTGCTTGTGCTGGGTGTGGGCAAGTCAGGGCCACTCTCCCTGCTTCCCCCTTAAAATAGGGATTCCCATGTCTGAAATCCCTACTGTGGAGGCCCAGGTAGGAGAGAGCAGACCTGAGTTCTACACCTGCCATAGCAGGGGTGCACACATGGTGTCTTTATAGTGCTTACATCAGTACTGTAAACACTTGTATGGATGTCAGAACAAAGGCCAGATGAGGACTGCTTGATTCTGACACTTACACATACTATTTCACTGTATTAAAAGGAAGCACATGGAAATTCTACAACTTGAACTTAGCTACTCAGTTGTGATCACACCCAAGTCTCCTATGAGCAGGTGGTACTTGGCATGTCCTGTATGTACGGCTGCCGCTGATGGCGCTGCTCAGGAAGGTTGGTGGCAGAGAAGCCTGGCCAGTTGACTCAAATACCTGACCACCGACTCTGCACTCCCAGAGTCAGCACTGCTGTGCTGTGGCTCTCAGGTGGGAATGTGACCCGGTTATGACTTTATGAAAATGGCTACTGCCATCTGAAATTTATACTGTGTATTTATAGTTTCTCACAAGTGGTACCATTTTATTATTTTTCTCT
The DNA here is from genome assembly GCA_004024805.1 of Geosciurus inauris. Taxonomy (NCBI): domain Eukaryota; kingdom Metazoa; phylum Chordata; class Mammalia; order Rodentia; family Sciuridae; genus Geosciurus; species Geosciurus inauris. The sequence goes on along the minus strand of PVHX01025260.1, from coordinate 17,847 downwards.
GTTGAACCCAGTGCCTTGTGCATGCTAAGCATACTCTCTACTACTAAGATACTTCTCAGCCCCTTTTCTTTTTATTAATTAGTAACTAAAATATTCCGTCATACCTTCACCATAGGACTTAGCTACTAAAAGAAGAATCCTAGGCCCAGGCTGATAAACAGAGCCATGTCTAGATGTCCCTGGGATCTGTCCCAGTGCACCACTGCACCACCTGTTTCTCAGCTGCAGTCTTCTGTGTTCCCCGTATCTCTACTCTGAGTATAGGATGCTCTCTTTGCACAGAAAGAACTGTGTAAATAACATGGTGTGTGATGTCTGGGCCTTAGCAGAAAGAAAACATAGCAAAGAGGTGGTCCACTCTCATGCCTTCAGACTCCAGGGTACTGTTCCAGGCTAGGGGGACCTGTTGGAGCCGCTTATTGAAGACCTCACCAGATAACATACGTCTGCGGCTAGTGTTTCACAGTTTCCCAAGCACGGCACCCAGCCAGCACTGGCTCTCACCAGAGGTCTGAAGGCTTGCAGGGGCTTTGCTGTGTTCTTTGAAAAACTTTATAATCTCTTTTTTACTGTCCTCATTAACATACTTCAAAAATGCTGTTAAGTATTTCTGGCAAGCAAAGCATCTGAGTAATTTTACAGTAGTGTAAAGGATTTATTAATTATAATCTTTTCATGAGTCTATTTATATTCAATTGTGACATTAATAGGTTGCCAAAACAAACTAGAGCTAATTGTATTTAATTAAATTGTTGAAAACAAGTAAGAGTGGTTTATTACTATTGTGAGCAGAAAGCCCTATTGATGTTCTTAGTGTGAATAGGATTTGGTGTAAAGTTCTTTCTACTAGCTATGGCATTATTCATCTACAAAAAGCAATATAAAATGCTAATTCAAGAAAGCTGGCATCATGGAAGAGCCTTGGGAAGTAGAAACTTCCCGGAGTTTTTGTGGTTGTATATTCAGTGTCAGGTAAATACAGTGGAGTTCCCAGTGGGGCCAACATCCCTGTCTTCCTTCCCTGGGAGCTTGTGTATGCTAAGCTCCTCCTTTCTTGCCTCCTTTCTTTCCTTCCTTGATGGGTTTGGTGGGAGGAAGTGTCTAAGATCTGGGTCGATCTTTCCAGGAAAACAATGCTTAAGACAACACCATAAGGAGTAGGAGTGGGCCTTCCCAAGAGCAAGTGAGGGCTTCAGGTCAGGAGGATTCTCAAAAAGAAAACAGAGTTCTTTTGGGTTTGGAGGCAAAGTGGAAGTTACATTGGAAATGTCAGGAAGTGCGGGAGGAGGCTCTGGTTTGTCAGGGGTCAGTGCTTAGGCTTCCAAGACAGCAAGAGGCAGGCAGAGGCAGAGTTCAGAACAGGACGGAGTGAGCACTCTGTCCCTCCAGGGTCGAAGACCTTGATGCGCGGCATGTGCACTTGTGAGCACCTGCTGCGTGCTGGCCCTGCGCTGAGCACTGTGTCACTCATCAGTCCTCACACGGAACCCCTGCAGATCTTCCTCTTGTCCTCTTCCACCACTGGGAGACATGGGCCCAGAGGGGTTGAGCAGCCTGCCTGTGGCGTGATCAGTGAGTGGAGAGGTGGGTCTGAGTGGGCAGCCTGGTTCCAGATCCTGTGTGCACAGTGACTGCAGAACAGGGGGCCACTGATCTAGCTAAGGTGGACACTGATAGGTTGGAAATGTATGTGACAGGATGGGACAGACGACGCCATGGCAACCTTAACTGAGAGCCCTGGTCCCCACGGCCTAAGAGACATCAGCTCATCTCCTGTTCACGTGGCCGTCTGCTGGGGTTGGCTGGAGGCTGTGCTGCTTGTTACTGTCCACCCAGAATTCACTGCAGCAGTGGGCTGAAGCAGTGCCATCCATCAAGGCAGAACAGGGTTCCGGAGGGTCTGATGCCAGCAGACGGGGCTGTGGCCTGGTGGTACCACAGGTCAGCCTCTGCTTAGCACTTGCTGCCAGCCCTGGTCACAGGGCCCCGTTGTGCAGTCTGCCATGTCCCCAGAAGGTGCTGGGTGAGAGGTGTCTGGTGAGCAGCATTCACGAAGGCCATAGATGGCCTGGTGGTCAAGAGGCAGACTCCTCCGTGCATGCCATCGTTCTTAGATGCCCTGGGCTACATATCCGTTCATTTCAGTGTTTGAAGGAGGCTCCAGAAACCATACTTGCTGGTCCACAAAGAAGGCACAAGGGTCAATTAAAGGGGACACCCAGACAGAATGAGCACAGTGACACCCAGCTGCGTTGCTTCCTCTCATCCAGCTGACGTTGGGATGGATGGGTGTCGTGAGGCTCTGCTCCTCACTGAGAGAATGGGGATGAGGCTCAGAGGCCAGTGCTCTTGGCCAGTGTCTCTCTTCCCTTCCTCCCTCCTTCTTGTCTGTGTGCATTCTCTCATATGTGGACTGTCCCAGTTTAAGGAGAACTTCCACAGCGGAGCAGAGGCTGACGCACGCATGGATGCATTATCTGGACTTCAGAGAAAACTTGCACAGGGCGTATTTCCCAGGTGGATGACATTTTCCTGTTACCCTCAAGGTCTGTGGTTTGCTCTTCCCATCTCTTCCCATCTAGAACTGTACCCCTTCCTTAGCTGGCAGGCAGAGACATCACTCCTGCATCAGATGCACCCATTTGTCATGCATTAACATTGTGGACACGTTGATAACAACAGGAGACAGAAGCTTGTGAAGGGTTGGTGCTGACTCTGGAAGAGAAAAGTCAGTGAAGCTAAGAAAGCAGTGCCAAGCAGAGGACATGGCTGTTGCAGGTGCTAAATGACTTATTTTCAAACCCTAGGAGCCTGGTGATGTTATTCCTTCTCTTCTTCCTTTAATTAAGTGTTCTCGTAAGGCACAGCGACCTTGGCTGAAGAGAAGCTGTTTTGGGGAGAGTCAGGCTTCCTGAGAACTCTTAGTTAACGAACAGGGTTTTTCCTCATTACCTAAAATAATCAGTGCTGCTGGGCAAAGCAGAGAGAGCTGCAACTCACCACTGTGAGGCTGTGGGGGAGGAGGAAGGACAGGAACACTAGGTGGGTGCCCTGCCACGGCGTGTGTCACGGACATCCTCACCAGGTGCTGCTTTCCTGTGGATGGTTCAGGAGGATGAGGCCCCTGAGCGTGGTTCTGAAGTGTGACTTTCCCATGGGCCTCCTGTCTCTGAGGAGTGGAGTCAGGCTGAGGCTGGAGCAGGGAGCCCAGCAGTTCAGAGGCTCTGAGCAGCCTCCCGGGGACAGGCTCACACAGCCTATGCCATGTGTTGCCAAGGAGTGTTCAGCCGTGGCTTCTGCAGGAGAGAGTTGGGTCGCCTTAGCCACCATCTAGGCCAAGCCCTCTCTGGTCACAGAACATGCCCTGCCACGTGGCAGCTGTTTCCCAGGCTGGATCTCCACTGTGCTGTCTGGCAGAAGGCAGTGCAGGGTAGGGGCTAAGCTCTGCAGCGGGTCCTCAACAGCGTCCCTCCAGACGTTGGCATCGTCCTCCCCCTGCCTCTTTTCAGTGGCCCCTCTGCTTGCACTGGCTCCCTGGCTGCCCCTTCAGAGACACACACACTGCGTGTCCACTGGCTCTCGCTCTGCGGCCAGCACTTTCCTGGAGGTCCTGTGATTCCCCTGTCACCCCCTTTCCTTGGTCTGTTTCCGTGGCCCTCCGTGGTCTTTGTCTCCTGGCCCTGAGCTGCGCCTTGCCCCACCCTGCCCTTCTTTCCTGTCATGGCTATGGCTGCCCCCTCAGGAGACTTCCCTCATTTATTACACTTGTTGTATCTCCCTCCACTAGGACGTCAGCTCCCCAGGGCAGGGACTTCACCACCTGGCTCCCTGGTACACCCAGGGCAGGCAGGAGGCTCTTGGAAAGTATATGTTGGCTTGATAAATGAATAAAAGAAATTTCAGGACCTCCTGGGGTAGAGACCTTCACCATCAAGTGTGAGTAAGTGTTCACACATCCCTTTCTCCTGGCCTTCAGCTGTTTGTCAAAAATGGATTTCCTCGCTGGCTTCAGTGCCCTGGACCCTGAACTGCCCACCTGCTGGTCAGGGCAATGAGTCAAGATGCCCAAGGCCAAACCTTTGTGAATCTGAGGAGACCAGCCCAATGAGTGGGCCAGTGGAAGAGCACAGGCCCCCAGGCAGGTTATGGCCAGTTCCCTAACAGAAACCCAAATGGTATGTTAATATGATTTCTATATATTTTTAAGTTTTTATTCAACTTTATAAATTGGTGCATATTAATTGTATAGAATTTTTTAAACTCAGAGGAATTCTAAAGGGAAGAATTTCAAATTTAAATGCCTTTTCTTCTGACGTGATAGTGTTCAAATCTGTAGGGCCTTTGTCCTCACGGCTCCAAGTGCAGTGTGTGTGCACACACGCTCAGGTCACACTTCTGTACTGCTTAGTCTTGACAGTGACCTGAGGGGGCAGGGACTCTGTTCTCCCAGTCTTTCAGATGAGGAGGTAGAAGCATCATACCACTAGCAAATGATAAAGCCCGAACCAACCCAGGCAGACGGTGTCTGCTGTCTGTTCTCCAGCCGTGGTCCTGCGGCTCACTGATGTGCACCTTCATTCTGGGAAGGGGTGCACAGTTATTGTGGGACTCCACTCCTGAGGAAAGCAAGCCATGGTCTCAGGCCTCATGGAGAGCACGTTGCTGAGTGTCTCCTCCAAGACATGGGAAGGCTGTTACCTTCTGAGGTGGACTATTAATAATGGATAGCAGAATATGAGATTTCCTCTGTAATACTCATCTGAGTCTTGAGGATCTTGGGGCCAGGGAAGAACGTCGGAGTTGGTCTGTTGTGGCAGGTCACAGAGCCAGCTCAAGCTGTCTTCCAGAGAAGCCACTGGGGAGGTGAGTGTGCTGCTCCTGGACAGCCCCTTCTCTAGGATGGCTCACTGTCACATGACATGGTTCAGCTCTGGACCAGGCCGAGACATTGCTTGTGCAGCCCTGATCTCCATTTACATTGTCCAGGGCCTGGTAGCTATTTTGCAGCTGGTCACCCTGTTGACTCGCATCAAGTTTACCCCACTGGTGACCCCTGGGTCTCATACAGGTCATGGGGACGTCATACCTTCTGAGGGCTCTGCCTTCAAAGCTGGCTGTTTGGACCCAAGTGTGGACTTTAAGTTTTTCCCTGGTACTTTCTATCTTTAGATATGAGCCTTCCTTGCCTCTTGCTGAAAGCCTTAGACATTTCAGTACCCTCATCTACTGCATCAACTAGAACTCCCAGCTTAAGGGTTAATGAAAGAATAAGGACATCTATAAACTAATTAATTATTCCTGAACATAGGGTGAGCATCACATCCCAGGGGTAGTTGTAGCATGCTAAAACTTCATTGTTTTGTGAAGTTACGAAGGGTTTTAAGCTTCTTCTTTTGAACACAATCTACGAGATGGAAAGTCCAGGGAAAATACAATTTGGAAACACAAACCATCTCTAATAGTTAATTCTAGAGCAATGTGGTGCATCAAAAACACAATGTGAGCCATATATAATTTAAAAAATTTAAGTAGCCGCATTAGAAAAATTAAAAGAGGTGAAGTTAATTAAAACGAGTTTTAACCCCAACCTTTTCAAAATATTTTTATCTTCAAAATTTTCCTATGGCTGCTGGTAACAAGTTTGCACAGATTGTGGGTGGGAAGAATAAGACAGCAGACATTTTGTCTCTCATGGTTGTAGAGATAGGAAGTCAGAAATCACCGAATCCACAGGGCCTCATGCCCTCTGAGGGTCCAGGAAGAACCAGCCCCTTTCTCCTCCTGCTCCTCTGGCTGCCCATGTTCCTCTTCTGGGCTGCCAGACCACTCTGGCCTCTGCCTCCATCCACACTGCATGCTGTCCATCAGTCCCCCAGCCTCACCTCAGGAAGCCGACTAAGGCCACCGACCTAGGGTGAGCATCTACTCTCAAGATGCTGAAACTCTTTTTTTCCATGTTAGGTAATCTTCATGCATGTGCTATATAAATTGGTATTTATAAGCTCTGGGGATTGGGGTTGGGGACACAGATGTGCCTTCTGGGGGCCAGGATTCAGCCCCCTACATGTATCGTGCTTACATGAACGATTTACTTCATTGTTTTACACTAACAGTGTATCTCAATTCAGTTTTTATCAGAAGTACTTGATCTGCACTTAGATGTTACAAAACTTACAGCTGAAAAAAAATCTGCTTACACACCTGAGTTGTTCCAACCATATTTAGACATTTTTCCAATAAGGATATCAAATATGAGTTTTAAGTTTTAAGTAAATGCTCACGTCTCTGATCTCACTAGCCGTATTCCAGTGCTTGGTGGCTGCATGATCGGAACTGCCGTGTTGTCTGGTCTTTAGCTTTCCATCAAGCATGAGCTGGATGCCCTTCTCAGTTCCTCTAATTGACTTCTTTTCAGAATGTTAACTTGATGCTTTGTAAGATGAAGAAATAGGAGAATATACTTGAAATGTCAAGAGAATGAGTATATCTGGAAATAAAATGGGTGGCTTTATTAATAATGGCACACAATAATGTCCTATCAGTAAAACAAGCTATAAAGATAAAACAAGTTTTGACCAGCCCACACTTAATGGTGCTTTAAGCTATTTATCTTTTATATAGTGCATTTTGCCTGAGAGGTTTCTCAAATGGGAGGCAAATTGTTTGCCCCTAAGCTTGAAATGTACCCTTCTTAGGAAGAGAAAGAATATCCCCTTTTTAGTGGTTTTGGAGAGACCACAGTCAGCTTGTGTGTCGCATTACAAGAATTATAAGAGCTCAGCTTTGATACCAGAAAGAATTGCACCAACAAAACTAATATTGTGGCTTTTGAGACAGGCAGGCTCTGGAATATGTTTCTCCTATTTGGCTGGAGCACATTGATTCTGAACCTTGGAATTGCTTCCTGTCTCAACTCCCAAGTTCTTATTCAGAATCAATTCTCAACATTTTTTTTTTTTCAGAAAAAAAGAATTCCTTATTTAAGTTTAGAAACCTGCATGTCTCAGTTGGGAATATTTTAATACAATCATTATTGAGAAAGGATGAAAGTATGCGTTGGGCCCAAGAAGCATGTGACATTGAAGTAGCATCTCTTGTGGGGTGTCTGGTGACCAATTTCATGTCCCACCTGGATTCTCATCTCTCTCCCCAGCCTGGGTGGGGTGCTGTGTGGATGCTGACAGGTGCCAGAGGAGAGAGGAGTGAAGCAAGCAGACTACACCAGAACACTTACGAGGCTCAGTGATGGGACAGGTGTGGGGCAAGGAGGAGAGAGAGCTATCCGAAGGCAGGAGGAGACGGGAGGATGGCGGTGCTGACCCGGAGGGACCAGGGAAGACCTCTAATGTAGGGCACACAGCAGAGGAGTGGGCCCCAAAGGAAAGGAAAGTTGCCCTCTCTGCTTGCCTTGTTGTTCCTGTGCCACTGACCTGCCATGGAACCCGCGGCTTGACCCACAGTGGCCGGTCATGAGAGGGATGGTGGGTAGTTTTGGGGAGACCACCAGTGTCTCCTTTGGGGAGGTCTTCCTCCTGTGGAGGAGGGTGTAAGCCACTTGAGAAATTAAAGTCTCGAAAAATCAGTGAAGAACAAAAGACAAAGTCAGAATTTTAGTTTCAAAAGGTTTGGAGCCTCTATAGTTCTAGTCCACGCAGGAGCTGGGCTGGACAAGACAAAAAGGCTCCCGTGGTTTGTTTAAAGGGGCACATCAAAGGCAGGGCTAAGGTTTCAGGGGTGGAGTCTTGCTTCCTAATGTCTTGCAGTCAGCAGGTCGATTGGCATCTTGGCAGGTCACACCCATCTCAGAGGGGCCGTGCAGCTACAGCAGGTCACCCCATCTCCGGTGCTGTGCGGGACCTTTGGCAGACCTGAATAGGGCTCAGAATGTCAGGGCAGTCCACCAGAGGAAATGCCCACTGGTCATTCCCAAATACGGGATTCTCCTATTCAAATGGCTAGGATGTGTGGCGGTCCACACACAGCCCACGGAGGCTCTCTACAGATAAGTGGGACCAGCAATCTGAAGAAGTTCCTTTGAAGAGTTTGAGGCTCCAGTGTGTAAGCATCCATCCCACAGAGCAGGAGCCACCTGCCGAGGCCTGCAGGTGGACTGGTGCCTGGTGCCCCTGCTCTCTGCCCGGTGGCTTCTGCCTTCCGTTCTCATGTGCGCACGGCTTGAGCCTCGGCCGGTGCAGACAAACCGAGCCCGAGTTGCAGGCTTGGTTCCCACACTTCATCTCTACATGGTGCTGTGGCGTCTCCTCTTTCCTCCTCTAGCCCCCAGGGCTCATTTACAGGTTGCTTACAGGACCCGCTGAGATCTCAGTCTTGGTATTTTCCTTTTCTGTGAGATTTGTGCTTTTTATCCGGACCTTTGAGCCCACACCTTCACGCATCTCTGGACCACTCTGGGTTTGGGCAGTGTCGCCTTTGCTGAACAGGCCAGGAGCTTCCCTGGTCTCCACCAGCTCGTTGGTTGGCGCTTACACACCCCGTCTGTCTGTCACCGTGCTCTCAGGCGGGGACGTTCCCTCCAGATGGGCCAGTGCTTGAAGCTCCAGAGGGCAAGCGTGCGAGGGCAGGTGTGGGACGGCCAGGTGGCACGAGGTCCACTCCCGCCTGCACCTTTCATTCCTTTCTTGCATTTCCTTCTGTCCCTCATGTCATGCAAGCTCCGGGCCTCCAGTCCCCCCAGAGGCCCGTCTCACCCCTCTAACACTTCGGGGACCACCGAGCTGGTGTCAGAGCTCTCCGTGGTGCGGTTTTGCTGGCAGTCTTGTAGACACGGCACAGAGGCAATCATAGCCTGCAAGAAGGGCAAGAATTGGCTGAAGGTCCCCGACCGTGACAGGCACAGTCCCCCCAGCAGCCTGCACCCAGCCGTGCTGTTCCAAGCCCCAGGAGCCCTTTCCCCGCCTCTGGGCTCCTCTTCTCTGCCCTGCTCTCTCCCCTGGTCCCTCCTTCTTCCCTCAGACTCCCCCGTGCCATTTCCCAGGCAGAGAAACTGCTCCTCTTGAGCTTCGCTTGACCTGCCCAGAGAGAAGGAAGGATCTGCTTTAGGACCCACACACCCAAGAACCGGGGTAGCTTGTGCAACCGGCCCTTGTCTTGCAGGGGGCTTTGGCTCAGGGGGTCCCCCTAGATCCCACAGTCCCGGGCACTCCGTGCCCCTATGTAAAGTGGGGTGGTGTTTGCATACAACCTGCCCACATCCTCCCATGGCCTCTCACCGTCCGTAGGTGACTCAGGACACCTCGTAGGCGCTGAGCAGTGGGTAAAGGGTGGTTGCTCGGTGTTTTCATCTGTAGCATTTTCTGTTGTCTGTTTGTTTTCTGGTTCCTCGAACGTCCTTAGCCGTGGACACAGGCCACCTGCACACCTGAGCTCAGCTCCTGCTCTTGTCACCTGGCTGCTTCTCCTGCTGTCCCTGGGTCTCTCTCAAGTCCTCCAGTTCCTCATCCCTTCCTCAGCCTTCCTACTGTAATAGCCTTTTATTTCTTTCAAAATTAAGTCAGAGGAAAGGACATTTGTTGCTGTGTGGTCGATGGAAAATGTATATACTTAACAGTCATCTAGAGAGGTAATACCTGGTTGTGAAGCACTTTTACAATGATGAAAAAGTGGTTAAATGACCTTCAATTCTCAGCAGAAACAGATAACATCTCTTGTAATTTTTTACATTTTCTGTTGACCTAGTTGCTTCTTGGTTGTGTAAAGTGGCACCTGCCTCTTGCGTCTGAGCCTTCGTCTCACTGCTTTCTGCCAGCCAGCTCAGCAACGGCCTCTGCTCTGTCCTCACGGTGCGGGACCCTGACTGTCAGCACCTGACGTACCTGGGCATCTTCCTTCAGGGGCATTGTGGTGCAAGGATTGTATTTTTCTGCGTTATTTTTTGCATTTTTAAAAGGCAAACTGCGTGTATTTAACTTCTGACACAAACATTTAGTTTGCATTTTGTTTTAGACATTTACCTTTTTAAATAAGAAATTTCTCCATCCAATGTCAATACCCCTCTGATAACCTGGTATTTTTAAATGCATATAAACCAACATAGTATGAGAAATAACAGTTTATGAATAGCGGGCGTGTCTATGCTAACAGCTTCCTTCCAAAGAATGGACAGAGTGAAAAAAAACATATGAGTTATTATTTTAGTAGGCAATAATCTGTGTAGGAATATGTTTTTCCTGATTAAGAAAAAATACACCTTGTTAGAGGACATGTTAAAAGCTTACAAATGCTGAGAATACGGTTCACAGCCCAGCTTGGAGTCCATGTGGAGTTTCCTGGTCACGTTCAGGTTTGAGCTTGGCTGCTTCTCAGGGGAGCGTGGTTGGAGGAAGTCAGGGCACTACCCGCGTACGGCAACGCAGACGGGCAGGGCCGTGCTCACGGTCAGGAGCAAGTGCACTCAAGGCAAAATATCTGTTCACCGGTGCTCGGGGAGCTCATGATGACGGCGTCTTCCGTGGCTACAGGGCATTTCCTGTTCACTAACCCGTAACTGCCTCTGTTGTCCAGGTCTTAGTTAATAGAGCAGGAGAAGGTTGTACTTATAGGAGGAGGGGTGTCGGATGCTGGCAGAGGGACACTGTCCTCTCCGACACTCCTTCACTTGCAGGAGAGCAGTGCTACCCGTGTGGATTGAGGACTTGAAAAGGAGGTGGCTGACGCCCAGCACCTAGGTTCAGGCACTCCTCCTCCCCATTGCTTGTGCAGATTCATTTAGTCCTCAGTTCCTGACCCTCTTTCTTGGGAGGATCCCATACTGCAGTCCCTAACTTTCCCACATGTGGGATTCCTAGTGAGTGGAGGCTGGGGTGTGACCCGAGCTGCCTGTTCCAGACTCTGTGCCTCAAGGGAGACTTAAGCGGACCCACCTTCAGGGCCTGCTGTAGCGAGTCTGCAAACTTCTTTACAACATGGAGCTTTCTCTTCTAGCTCTTGGCTTCCTCTGAGGTGACAAGAGAATTGTGAGTATCCTCTCATGCGCTTGCATGGCCAGTGGGGACACTTGCTACTCCAGACAGTGGGACAGATTCTTCTCTTCCTGTCCACACCACAGCTTAGTGGGCCAAGAGATGGGAAACACTTACAGATGCGCATTCTGGGATGAGTGTTGGCTGAGCATGTGAACTGGAGGATGTCCATCCTGTCTTAGAAAGGGGCAGTGAAGCATCCCTATTGCAAGGCAGGGTTATCACCCATCCACTGTGGTTCATGCGTCTGCCCCTGGGTGATGCCTGGTCGGAGGTGTGTTAGGACTTGCTCACAAAGGCTCCGTTTCTGCCTAAAGAGGGTGCTTCCAAGTCACCTGCCCAGCATTGGCAGATAGGGCTGTAGATGCCGTGGCCTCCTCCATGCTTCATCACCATCCAGTCTGGTCCTGCCTCATCATGACAGCTTTCAGGGAACAGGCGTGCCCTGGGCTACACTCTGCAGTGGGACCTGTGCAGAGGCAGTGGCCCAGACTGTGTCTTTGAGAAGAGCTAACGTGGCTTCCCTGCAGCATGCGGGGCCTTTGCCCTGGGCACAGCCTTAGTCACCAGCGGGTGCTGTGCCCTCATAAACCCGAGACTCTGGGTACATTTTCTCACACATTTTCTTCTGGTAATTAAGAATTTAATCTATCCAGAAAGAACTAACTGAATACTACCTTATTTTGCTATATTCTACATAATTCTTGTCCATCTGTTAAAACCCCCCCCTCCTAATTCCAACTGTCACATCTCAAAGATCCTGTGACTCGAATGGCAAAACCCCCCAAATCCTAGCAATACCCACACTGGCAAAAATGCCAGGCAACTGTACAGGAAAACATGGCGAGATGTGCAGAAAGAGGTTTCTTATCAAATCAAACACGCCCAGCACACGGCTCAGCAGCCTGCTCTGGGTGTCTCCCGAGGAAGGCAGCTCACTTCACACAAACCCCATGTGAGTGAGTGCTGAGACTCCCTTCCCTGGCTCTGAGGACCATGAACCCGGGGTGTCCCAAGGTGGGCAAGCAGATGGGCTGTGGCCTGTTCACACTGGGAACCCCGGCAAAGTGGAGCAGACTGAGGGGACACAGGGCCTGGTGCTCTCAGCTGCAGTGCGCCAGTGTGAGGGACAGACTCCAGACCCCAATCCGTGTGGCTGCACTGGCAGGACTTCTGGAAAATACAGGGGCAGAAACTCATCCACAGTGTCCCAGAGACAGGATGCAGGCTCACTGTTGGCCATAAAGCAGCGGGACAGGAAATCTGGGGGTTGGTGGAAGTACTCCAGGTAGTGGCAGAGGTGCGGTGGTCTTACGATTTGTGGGTTTGTTGAAACTCAGAACAGTTCATCAACAAGAATAAGTTCTTCTGTACATTTAAAAATAATGAGTAAAAACTAAAACCAAAGATCTGCTGCCATAATTTGTAAGTTGATCATCAACTGTATCATCTTTGCCTTACATCAGGGAGGCTGGCACTTGTCTTTATTTTTTTAGTATTTTTAATTTGTTCTAATTAGTTGCCCATGACAGTAGAAGGCACTTTGACACATCACACGTATATGGAGTTTGGTTTCTCCTTCTTCTGGTTGTACAAGATGGACGTGCACGTAGAGTAATAATGTCCGATTCGTTCTACTGTCATTTCTACCCCATACCCTCTCCTTTCCTTTCCCTCCCCTCTGCCTCATCCAAAGTAACTCTATTTTTCCCTAGCCTCCTCCCCCTTTATTGTGAATTAGCACCCACATATTAGAGAAGACGTACAGCCTTGGGTTCTCTGGGATTGTCTTTATTTTTACCTTATCTTTTGAGTTGGGTATAGCTGTGTGTGAGTCCACCAGGCCTGCATGAGTCCTGTTCACCTATAGGTCTTGCCATATCCCCTGAGAGAGCTGCAGGCCTCAACTCTTCTCCTCTCCCCTGTCTGCCCTGCCCCAAATCTTGGCTCCTTTCTCTCCAGTCCATGTTACGGCATCAGTGCTGTTCTGTGGGTCTCCAGCATGTGTCCACTCCAGGCATTTCCTCCATTTCTTTGTCAGTATGATTCCCAAGAGCCTGGAAAAGTCATTGTAAAACTCAGAGTCCAGAGAACCTGGTCTGTGGCCGTTCCAGATCAACGAGATTCTAAATATTTCCTGCCACACCGGCATTCACATTTGTCACAGGTACAATCAAACATGTACCTCACACCTCACGAGTGCCGGGTCCTGGGCTGGGAACCAATGAGTAGAGCCAGTCTTGCCCTCTGAAGCCCCTGATCTGTGGAGCAGAGGACGTGTGATGGTCAGATGCAAGTGAAGAGGGCGGCATCATATAGAACTCCTCCTCCCCCAGGAGGTCGAGGGCAGTACAAAGGGGAGCAGAGCAGCTGTGCCAACCCTGGAGAGTGAGCAAAAGGCTGGGCGAAGAGTACCAGACAGAGCAAGAGCAAGAGGGACGTGCTGGCATGTCAGCAAGCTCTGTGTTGAGAACTTCCACAAACGCAGGATGGCGGGGGCGACACACAGAGGTGCTCGCGTCTGGAGATGACACCAAGGAGGCAAGGATGGATTTGCAGGTCCTGGTCCAGTGTGCTGCAGGACCTGGCAGGCCTGCGCTGAGGAGCCCAGAGCTATGGCCACACGTGCCTCACTCTCCCAGTGCTCACCATCAAGTTTCAGTGTGAAAGATTTGAAAGCTACCCTCTCTCTGTTGCCTTTCAAAAATGTCTAGGTATTAACATTTTATGTCTAAACTGCAGTTTCAATTTTTCCTGATGACATTCTTCTCCTCAATAAAGTAGGTAATTCATTTTGGAAGAAATACAGTGCATGCATGGGATTCAACAAAACTGTTTTCCATCTTAGTGGGAAAATATTCAGCCTGTAAATATTTTAATCCTTTCCTCCAGTATATGGAAGGGCCCTTTCAAATGGCTTTTGGCAGAGAAGAGACAGAGAGAGATTTGCATTTTAGAAACATCACTCCGGAGGCAAGGTAGAGAGAGGACTCTGGCAAGATATATTTTACTGCTCTGGAGGCTCAATTTAAGCAAATCCTTTTTAAGCATCTTTATGGCCAGACAGGACAACAGAAGGAGAAAATGTATTCTACCGTGTGCCTTTTTGTGCATGTGGAAACATAACCCGAAGAAAATGGTGCAGTTTCTGAGACAAAGAAAGAGGAAAAGAAAGACAAAACCACAAAGCACCTTTCTGCATAATTGCATAAAGGTCTGATGTTATTTGAATTATTGCATTAAATGTGATTCTCAGCTGATCCCACCATTAGTAGGCCCCAGACAGGAGCCCAAGGAAATTCCAGGGCAAGACTGAATTTTGCCTACAGTTCTTTTCACCTAATGTGTTCTTGTTTTGCCTTGTAGAATACTTTATCATATTTTATCAAGACGGCATTGTCATACACAAAATCAATAGATCACTGAGTCTGAAAAATCTTCCTTATGCTTTTTTAATGAGTCATTTTGGGAAGCTATGGGCCAGAATAGAATTGGAAGAATAGAGACAAATCATCAAAACCTTGGGAACGTCAAGTTTCATGTTGCAGGAATCATTAGCCAGTGTTGCCGGGAAGGTCTAATTTCAGCAGAACCTCTGGGACATCTCTTGTCAGGGAGATCATCTGCCCCGTGTGTTCTGTGGCTGGTGCTCTTTCTGGACTGCAAGCTCTCTGCACGCAGGAGCTGGGTTTTCCTCTGCTCAGAGCGGATCCACAGCACTGGTGCAGAGCACAGAGGAGCAGGAGGAAGGAGGCTGGGCAAATGTTCGGTTGCTCTGTAGAATCTGCAGTGGGGAGTACTCACATTCTCTGAAGTGTAACTGGTTTATAGTAGAGAGTATCCTAAAAAACAACTTGAGAAACTACACAGGAGTCAGTGCTTTTATGAAAAAAGTAAGCAGTGACCCTAGTTCCTTGGAGATATTTTACCGATATGGTTTTAAATAAATCTCACACCCAGCAACCATTACTGTTACCATTTTATTATATAAACTCCCATGTACTTTACAGTGTGCAAAGCATATGTATGGGTTTATCTTCAGAAAAAATGAGATGCTGTGTTATCATTTGTTCAATAGTCTATTTTTTTTCTAAAGATCTTTCCCAACTCTGTGTTTGAACTCACATATCACTTGGATTGTACATGGTGCTGAGCCTGGGTCTTCCTTTCCCAGTGGACTGCCAACTCCAGGTGGAGTCTCCTTCATTCTCTGCTCTCTGTCCAGGTCCTGCCATCTGTTAGTTCCCACATCAGCACCAGTTGACTGATGGCTGTTGCTTTGTTTGTATTAGTTGCATGGTTTCTGATTCTGTGAATAGAACATAATTCATGTGCTTCATCTATTGTTGGAATCTTCAGCTTTAAGAAGTATTTTTCCAGGACACTGAGTGATTTCATTCACATGAACATGAGGAATTGTGTATGCTTTGGATTGTTTTAGTGATCATTAATTATAGAATAAAGTATGCATGTAACTACCACCTTTATGGGCAGAGGGAGTCATAATTACTGGTTTGATTTGAATGCTTCTAGGTCATCTTCTAGGTTTGAGTGATACATTCTATAAGGAATGTGTATGCTATTGTGTGTGTTCTATATAATTGATATGATGTTCTCCTTAATATTCTGCAAAATTTATCCCCAATGATTGTGTAGAATTTCATCTTACAGATATGCCATGATGGAAAGTTCCTTTGTTCTTACTATTTTAAACAGTATTTTAGTGAACAGCAGGGTTGCACCAGATGCAGACTTGAAACAAGCACTCAAGTGCAGTTAGCCTAGTTGGAAGTGACTGGTGATCTTAAGAGATGCCAGAGGGAAGTAGGAAGCAAGGTATGAAAGGACTAACAGCTAAAATGTCTTGTATCCACAAGCAGATTGCTGATGTGGACAGGGTCTTCTTGGTCCCTCTGGATCCTCTGCAGGACTGTGTAGAGAATGTCTCAGAGAAGTCCATTGGAGGAGTGAATCCAATGTGCCAATCCACCTACTCCAACACACCATCTACTGTTCAGATGTTAACTCTGCACATTTCTGACCTGTCCTGTGAGTGCGCCAAGCACACCCTGCATTAAGCTCAGGGTGGGGAGCCACAGTGTACTGAGTGGAGACCTCCAAAGGATTGTGGGTAGGCCCTGGGAGCATATGTCCTGAGGGCTCCACGCATGCCTTCTTGTGCACTCGCAATGGCATTTTATTAGGTATTGTAGGGGAGATATTCAGAATGTCCTTTAACATTTATTTTAACTGGACCCTTTGCCTTGGTTCAGTGGGTTTTCTATTATGGGGAAGTACTCACCTCTCCACAGTTCTGTTTCACCCAGAAGTGTTGAGTTCCTCTGTAGCCTTCCTCCTGCTGGGTCAGCCCATCACTGTGACTACCTTGGAATGCTCCCTGGCTCTCCAAACACGAAGTCCAGAGCTGTCACTCTGTGCCTCTCTCCCAGGGGAGGGTCACTGGTCCCATGGTGGGCTTCATCTGAGTTGAGAGGAAGCTCAGGCACTGATTAAATACTCTGAAGCTGCAGTGTAAATTGTGTGTCCAAGAAAGTGTCTTCATTGGTACTGGCCGAGCAGGATGGTGTGTTGCGGGTGCTCTGATGGTGGGTGACTTACCTTCCCACAGCCACAGAGCTTCATTTGGAACAGGTGTCATGGTTTCCCCCATCCAATGGCACAGGAAGTGTGGTGGTTTCACTACCATGGTCAGCATCACCTGGGAGCCAGCAGCATTCACATTCTGTCCCCCTAACTCAGGTCTGCTCAAGCCAAGACAGCTGGAGGTGAGACCCAGCAATCTCTTTGAGAAGCCCTCCAGGAGACATGATGAGCTCTGATCTCTGAGAACCACAACCACTGTCATGGGTATTTACATTTACATTTCTACAAGTTTTACATGTCCAACCAATTTGTATAAAATAAAATTATTTGAGCAAAGGAGCACATTTCTTTGCATTTTGAACAGATGTCCCCAGTGAAGACTCCAGTGCTTCATCCCCTTCACATTTATGAATTATGCAAACCTGGAATTACTGGACATTATTTCAAACATTGTATTTTGATAGTATTTCTTTGTCGACACAGGTTTATTACAACTGCACAAATTAATTATCACATGAAATTATTTGATAGAATGACATGACACTCTCTGTAGGTAATGTGGCTAGTAATTATAAAGGGCTATGCCTCACTCCAAAGAATGCTGATGCAAAACCAACCTCTTTGATTTTAGTCCCTCGTCCCCAATCCTATGTGATCACTCACATTCCCAACAGACTCTCTGTTGAGGTTCTCTTTCATAAAATATCTTTCCTGCCTGTAAAATTACCTGATAAAAAAATAATGGAACTGTATGATCTGGTTTAATAAACTTGAGCGCCTGTAGTTTTTGTGCCCTGAGTTTATGCTTGGAGAGCACACACACAGGACGTTCAGTTGCCTGGAACTCCCTTATTGAGAATATTAGGCCATCCTTGTAGATTATTTCATGCATCTTTGCTCCATTCCTGATAGAAATAACTTAGCTAAGGAGAGGTTTTGGAAGATGCATAGGGTTGAAGGGTTTGGCTTCACTCTGTGACTGGTCACTAGGAAGCATCTGCTCAATGTGTGTGGCACTGCATGCTGTTCCAAATGGGCAAAACCAGGGTCCCTGATCTTTTTCTCACTAAAGAGAGTGTTTTCCCAACTTCTTACAAGAGTGGGTCCCCTTGGTTCAGCCATCTTGCTTAGAAGCTCAAGATGTAGAAGAGGAATCTGAGTTGCTCTGGTGAAGAAGGGTGTGGAGGAGCCAGTGGGCATGGAGGAGCCAGGTGGGTGTGGAGGAGCCAGTGGGCATGGAGGAGCCAGGTGGGTGTGGAGGAGC